>VZTO01026363.1:0-127309 GCA_013400615.1 Syrrhaptes paradoxus | reverse complement strand
CAGAAGTCTTCGCATAGGTGAGAAAGTGACTTTCTTACTGAATGTTTTGCTTGACGCTTGTGCCAGTAGACTGCCTACTGTTTTTAAGATTGCAGAATGAATAGTCCTTTCCCCTTGCTCTTTTTGCTGTAAATATTGCAGCTCTAGGTTTATGACAATTTAGTAAATAATAGAAGAGAAGGTTACTATGCACATTTTACAGTTCTGTGGAGTACTGATCTACTTGGTTTGTTTTAGGAAAACTGAAGCTAATAAAGCAGGAGGTCTAGCATCCCTTTCTGATGCACCGCCTCTAAAGAGTGGATTAAGCTCCTTGACTGGTGCACCTTCGCTAAAGGAGTCTGACAGTAAGTTTTTTGTGTTTTTGTGTTTTTGATGAATGTAGGAGATATTTTCTATAGTGTAATGAATGATCTATGCAATTCAGATGGAAATGTGATGAAGTATGTGGCTCCCTTTTGGTTGTCATGTGCTTTATACTAATGCTTTTTTTTTATTGAGTGATCACATACTGGTTTTGATATATTATGCTACCATGGGGGCATCTTATGTTTTGGAGCAGGAAATACTTATTTTCACTCTTTCTTTTTTTGTGTGTGTGTGTGTATAAAGCAGTTTTCAGGAGTATAAAATTCTACTGCTCAGTTGGTAACTGAAATTTACTTACTCCTTTGTGTTGTTGTCTTACATTATTTGCACAAGTTCTTTAGAGATANCAAGCCACTATAAAATTATATAAGTTTATTATAAACGAACACTTGTTAAAAAGGGTTGATGGGGATGTTTAAGTGGGATCTTACTAAAGAGTCACAAGTCAAATTTCTGATATAAATGCTTTTGGTTTTTTACAGATTTGAATAGAAACTCTGTTTTGAAAGACCTGCGGTTGGTGAATGCAAAACTGGGATCACTAGAATTAGGCAAGTAACTGCTAAACATGAGGAAGCTCTGATTCTTTTAACTGTAAGTTCTAGCTCGGCTTCTTAGAGGAATCTGAGAAACTGAAATACGCATATTGAGCTAAGGTCTTCAGCTTTTACTTATGTCACTCTAACGCCATTGTGAAACTTACTGCAGTAAAGAGCAAGATCTGATCTAAAAGAATACAGAAGAGGGAAGACTGGTGTCGTGTAAGGGGTTGAGTATTTAACTCGTGCAGCAAAAATTTTATTCATTTTGTGGGTATGTTTGCTAATATCAAGTGATAATTTTTGTTGTCTAGGTTTCTAAGAAAAAAGGGGTTTTGATATTTGTGGAAGAAGGGAGCCAGACAAGTCTTACTGGTTTTCAGTGGCATATTTACTTGCCTTCCACACCTTTGAAAGTTTCCTTGTAAGCTTTAGGAGCAATATGAACATGATGTGATGTAAGGAGTATCAGTTCTCTCTCAAAATAGAGCTGCCAAGTATTTAAATTTTGTCTTTAGCAATGTAGTCATCATCTTGAAAATGCACCTTCAATTTTAAAATATTTTGTGTAAATTAGATTTATGTTAATTAATAACAAACGTAAAAATTCCCTTCCTAATCTGCACAAGTAATTTAGTCTATTCCCACTTTTGCTGGCCATCAGTTCATGTATTTTGGTGCAGGAATAGATTCTTATTTTGCATTTCTTGAAGAGAAAATGTGTTTGATTAATACCTTTTGAAATTATTTAGGAAATGGAGATGACGATGAGTATGCTGATGACTTCAACAGGTAAGAGAAGGATGATACTGCAGTAGCATAGTATTTAATGAATTATAAGCACATCCACTAGCATGTTTGAATTGTTTAATAATATTTCAGCTAGTCACTGTTGCTGGAGTCTGTCAGTATCTCTGAACTCCTTTAAACTTCAGTTTGCTATTTTAAAACATAGAATTACATATGTAAAAGAAACAGATCCCTTTTGTGTAGGGGGTAATGACTTCCTTAAAAACGTGATATTCAACTAAAAGATCATAATGAGTAAACAATAATAAATATTTAACTGCCTTATCCTTATGATGTGAAGGTATTGGTGTTGTAAAGTGTAGGACTGAGCCTTAAGTATTTACAAGCATTTATCATGGCTTCATCTAGGTAGAAAGCCTTTAGTTGTTACGGGTTTTTAAGTAACTACATATTTAACTTGTTGGGAAGTGAAATCCCAAACAAATGTCAGCTATAAAGTGAAAATGAATGTAATACCTGAATGTTCAAAAAGAAAGTCTTATTTCTATGTTTATGGTTTTCTTTCTTTTTAGTACTAGTCATCGCTCAGAAAAAAGTGATATCAGTATTGGTGAAGAAATAGATGAAATTTCTGTGGAGACAGAAGAGTCAAATGCCAGTGATAAAGTATGATTCTTTTAAAATTGTTCTTATTGACATTCTTCCAATCTTGTCTTGACTTTTTTTTAACCTTCCATGAAGGAATGTGCCTTATCATAGGTTCCTAGGTTTCATGTTAAGGTTGTATTGTTTGTTATGTTCTGTATTTTTACACCTAGTATTCCTGCCAGGACAGATACTGTAGTGATTAAAAAACAAAACAAAAGCCTCCAAGAATTGTTCAGTAGCACGATTCACTGTTTCTAGGCATGTAAAATGTATTTAAGACTAGTTTAGTGTCCAGCACAGGATTCTCTTACTCCTGTATCTCAATTTTTGTCTGAGCATCTCCTAAAGGAGTATGAATTCTCACTGAAAGAGTTTGAGGGCGAAAGGATGGGATGCTATATGAGCGACTAAAAGAAATAATACTTTTACTGCTTCTATGATTTCTGAGTTTGCAATTTCATTTATTTTCTAGCTTGAAGGCATCACGCAAGACCTTACCATTTCTCAGTTAAGTGATGTTGCAGATTATCTGGAAGATGTGGCATAGAATTGGACAGCAAAAAAGTTTCATTATGCTGGACTAGAAGACTGCTGTGGACTGTTAATTTCAGACAATCACTTTTTGCTGGAATGTCCACTCCCTATTTGTGCCTTGTGTTTCAAAAAGACTGTAGTTGGAGAAGGCTTTTGAATATTCTTAACAAGAACTAAATGAAATAGTGTGTTCTCGTTTGAGTCTGATATCAAAATTATTTTCTTCACTTGGTTCAGCCAAACCTTTTACAGCAGGAGGTGGATTTTCCAAGCAGAATGTCCATTGCTGGCAGTGGGCATAATAAAAACCAATTGATAAGAGAAGATCAACAGAGAGGCATGTGGGTTTATAATGAACTTGCACTGTTATTGAAACAGTCTGATTTTTTTTAAATTTTTTTTTTTAAAGATAACCAAAGCAAGAACCTTCAGAGGTAGTGGTTCAACTCTCATGTCTTTTAACTAAATTTTGTCAAGTCAACATGTAGTATATATTTATGGTAACTAACCACAGTACCTAATTGTTCCAGACTTACTTGAAAATGCTGTTTTTCAGACTCTTCTGCAAGTTGGACTTTATTTTTTTTTTAAAGGCATATTAAATTGAGAGTATCTAAACAGTTAAATTTAGATTTGAGAGAAGTTAGGAGCTAAATTTAGCACTAGTCTTAACTCTGAATATTCTTGTTTAAATACATTTGTCAGACCATTGATGTTAAGACCTAAGCTGTTTTTATATAAAGAGAATTTCATTGACATTATCTGTTGTTAAATCACAAAATAATAATTTTGTAAGGATCCACAAATCATTAACTAAATCTTATTGGTTTTTGTTAAGTTTTTAACAGTGTGCTAATGGTTTGTGGAGCTTTTATGATTGAGGGCTCTTCATGTGCTGTAAGCTCACTTTCGTTCTTCAAAATCCTCGTTTTGTAAAAATGAGCGCCAAAACCTG
Source organism: Syrrhaptes paradoxus (assembly GCA_013400615.1). Classification (NCBI taxonomy): domain Eukaryota; kingdom Metazoa; phylum Chordata; class Aves; order Pterocliformes; family Pteroclidae; genus Syrrhaptes; species Syrrhaptes paradoxus. The sequence continues at coordinate 123,514 of VZTO01026363.1, read as the reverse complement.
AAACCACTAACCTTCTGTTTTTCAGATTGACTGCTGTATAGAATTAAATTCAAATATTTAAAAATACCATACCGAAGACATTATGGACACTAAGTTCTAGCTAAGAGCAAATTCTTGTCTTTTCATTATACTCTTGCAAAACAGGGTCAGTAATGGAAACACTGACAGTTCTTTCATGATACTGTTGTACATGGCGCTGCTATAATATATAGGTCATGGACATTTGTAATACTGAAACAAGACTTCAAAATGTGCACTTTCTGAACGTTTGGAAAATAGACATGTAAATGAATATAACTTAAATTTTTTTTTTTTGGCTTTGTAATTTTTTTCAGGAGCACTGTTGGCCTCTCATCAATGGTCACCGCAGTGGAAGTAGCTTGCTAAATTAAAGCCACTGATTAAGCATATAGAGCTGCTACTAGCACTGGATGCTGACTTACATCTTTTTTTGCACTGGGCCAGCAGGCATGGAGCAGTGCTGGGAACTTAATCCTGTACAGTACATAAATGATTTGAGAGGAGAGAGCAAAAGTGTGCCTTTTATTTATGTGCACCCCAAAATAGCCAGCAAAAAAGCATCAGAATATTTAGTCATGGTGTTAACTTCTAACTTTGTGCCATATTGTAGCAGCTCAACACAGAGGAGAATTTTTTTCACCCCAAAAAATCAGTGTGCCATAGACGTCAAACAGCAACAATGTTGTAACGTATGATAAATCCTGTGTAAAAATCCCTTTAGGTATGGGGGAACCTGGGCTTTTTTTTTTTCTTTTTTAAAATCTTTTTTTTTTTTAAGAAGAGCAACAGCATGTCTGAAGGACATAAAATTCCACTTGAACACCTGGGAACAATTGATTTTTGGCATTTATTTTTTCAAGTGGATGGAATAAGGTAGAAGCATTGTTTGCTTTTTTTACACGTCTTGAGAAAACATGATTTTTCATTACCTGTTAGCTGTAGGATATGTGGCAATTTATCATACCAAAAGAAACAAAAACCTTATTAAATGGTTTCTAATTGCATTTGAAGATGTGGCCTTTTAAATTAACTAATCAGATATTTTAAGAGTTAACATAACTTGTGTTAACAGCAGAGTGGTGTTCTCTTACCTTGGGACTTCATTGGAGACCTTGCACTTTGGCTCTAATTTAGGGAAGTGCCAAAAAGTGGTAAGTCTCCATGCTGTTCCTCCTGTGGGCTTTTACTGAATTGTGTATAATAGTTCAAATTGCAAAATAAAACTCTTGTGCTGGCTAAATTGTATTTTTGAGACTTCTTGTACCAAAAATCTTAACAGCTAGGGAATTCAGGAAGCCCTTTGGGTTTTGGGGGATTTTCTCAGGTTTCTTCGTAGCCCAAAGGATCTTGGGTGAATCCTGAAGTCTGATTAAGACCAGACTCAACAGAGTTATTGGGTATCAGTCTGACTTATTAGATAGTTAATAATTCACCAGATAAAAGAAAAAAAAAATCCAATCTTGGTGTTCTTCTGTGTTGGTTCTGTCTTTTCACAGACATCTCTGAACAGAGAAGGAAGTGTCTGAGAGGGGCACTTATGACTGGTCTATGCAGTTCTGTACCAGCTAGGTCTGGTTAGAAACACGCTTTTTTGATAAACGTTCGTAGTCTGTAATTTGTTTAACAAATCCTGTGATTTCCAGACATAAAAAATCAAGGACTAAGCTATGGCTGACAGTTCCATGCCATTAATATGGCTGTGGTAATGAGGGTGGATTGTAAAAAGTGCTACCTGTCTCTTTTTGTTGTTGTTGGATTGAAGTTATTGTATTCTACCCTATTTCTTCCTCTTTTTTTTTTTTTTTTAAGCAAAGTGAGAAACCACAGCACATCTGAGAAAAGCTTTAGACTGTTTTAGATGTTTAGACAATATGTATGTCTCTTGAGATAACTTGGACACTTGTGTAGCTGACAGGGTGATTGGGTGATGATGTTAAAGAAAGGGTTTACCACTTTGCTTCCTTTTTAGCATAGTAATTTTCACTGATGAAATACTTTCTACAGAGCCTAGCCTTTTCTTCAGGAAAGAATGCATCTGTGGATATTTTGGTTCAGTTGTAGGGAAAAGCTAACAAACTTCTCGTTTTAGCATTGTCTAGGCAGCAGGAATTAAATCTCAGCAAGATGACTACAGTGTTTCGCGTTCATTTCAGGAAATGGCAGATGCATTTTTTTTGACTTGATGTTTTCCTTGCAAGATAGAGCCCAGAGAGAAATTGAACAGAATCATAAGAGATGCAATTTTGGTAGATTTGTAAGGGATCTCATTCATCTTGAATCTAAAGCCTCTACAGACTAGCCATAGTGAATGCAGTATTGCAAAAACGTAACTTACAAGATATGACTGTCTTGGATTTCTACAAACAAGCAAAAAAAAGGAACTGGGCTATTCAAAGTCATTGAGTCACCCAAAGATTGATCCTCTGACAGTACTGCGATGAATATAAAGAAGTGTCAGTTCCTTTGTTTAAATATCATGAACAGTTCTAAATTCTCCTAATAAAAATGAGAAAAAACAAAAAAAACCCAAAACAACAACAATAAAAGCCCAGTGACCTCTAGCATACTATTCATACCATTTCTGGTTTTGGGCTGCTGGGGTTCTGCAATTTGTTGCTGCTGTGATTTATTTTTTTTTTTCCCCAATACAGAATAATAGGAAGAATGCATTTAGCTGTCCTTGTATGTACAACGCGCCACTTCTTTGCAATATGTCTGTAATGTCTTAAAGTTAATCACAGTTCAAAACCTCTTGTGTAACTTTTTCCAAATCATTTATTCTTTTTAATATTTCAGAGGGCAAAATATAAGTATATAACTTGCTGTTCAAAGAAGTACCACAAACACTGTTCAAGAAATCTGTAGATGTGGTGCTTAGGGACATGGTTTAGTGGGTTGGGTGGTGTTGGGTTGGACTTGGTGATCCTTGAGGTCTTTTCCAACCTTAATGACTCAATGAAACTACTCTCTCCCAGGCCTCGAAATTAATCGCCTTAGTCAGCTAACTTCTTTGGACATTTCAGGGAGAAATGGTCAATAAGTTAATAGCGACCCTCTATGTACAGAAAGAGGGTGGACAAGCCACAAGCCAGTCCTTAGCACTAGCCAGAGCAACTGCCGCTGCGTCTTGGAGACCTCAACCCAGACACATTCCCGTGGCTGTCGAGATGCAGGCTGCAGGTTTTGTTTTTTTTGCTGCTTTTTCTCCTTTTCTCCAGCTGCAGATGCTTACTGAGATAACTGTAGAGCCCTGGCAGCAAGACAGGGAGGGAGTTTTGTTGGGAGATGCATCTAGCCCTGCTGTCCGAGCTAGTGAGGCTGATGAAGATGACTATGCTAACCTTGTGAAGAGTTTGCTGGGTGTGGAGACCGCAGCCTGCAGGTATGTGGGAGTTGGAGGGACCACACAGAGTCCGAGGGAGGGACATCCCTTGCTGCAAGGAATCGAGGTGACTGGGATCACCTCAGGTTCTTTTCCACCAGCAAATGTGCAACAGAATGAACAAAAGAAAGAGGAAGTCTGTGCAGTCACAAAGCTGTGGCATCTCTGAGATGGCAGGAACATGGTGGAATAGCTTGTGTGACTGGAGCGCTGCAACAGACGGATGCAAGCTTAAGAAGCAAGCAGGAGAGAAAGACGGAGAGGGGAGGTCCACAGAGGAGTTGTCTGAATGGAATGGAAAAAGCCCTGATGAGAGGCCTGCCAAGAGTTTGTTGTCATGGCTGAAGAGGATATTGTGGTAGGCACCCACAAGAGACCACTCGGTCAAGAAAAGGAAAAGAATGAAGCCTTCCTTAAACAATTTGAAGAAGTCTCCTGATTGCATGCTGTGGTTTTCATGGGGATTTTTAACCACCTCTGATTTGCAGGAAGAGCAACATGGCAGAGCACAAATATGCCAGGAAACTTAAGAGTGTGTCAGGGACCATCTTTAACTTGGATGCTGGACAGGATGAGGGCGTATACTCCGGAATTGCTCAGATGCAATAGTCAGTGGCAACCTTGGCTACAGTGCCCATGAGATGACAGAGTTAAAAATCCTGAGAGCAGAGAGGAAGACAAGGAGCAGAGTAATAGTCGTGGACTTTGAGGAAGTTAATTCCTATCTTGTTCAAGGTTCTGTTTGGTGGGACCCCATGGGAGGCTACCCTGAGGGGTTTGGGGCCAGAGCTGGTTGCCTTTCAAAAGGATTCTTTCCACTGAGGAAAACAATGCATAGGCATAGCAGGAGGACAGACCAGCTGGTTGAGAAACTCCTGGCTGAGCTCAAATGGAAAAAAAAATGAGATGTGGAAGTGAGGATGGGCTGCAAGGGATGACAATGGAATGGCACAGGCTTACAGGGTCGGTACAAGCGACATCAAAGCTTGGCCAGAGATGAAACTAGCAAGAAGGCAGCAAGAAGGGTTTCTGCAAGCAGGACATCAGCAGAAGGAATATGAAAGAAAATGTGGGCCTGCTGCTGAATGGAGTGGGTGACCTAGTGATGAAGGCAAAGAAAGAAGTCTGAGGGACTGTTTCTTCTTCATCTCTGTCTTTACTGGCAAGGTCTGCTCTCAGGTTTCTTGGAAAGGTTGTGGTGATGAAGGGACATTCCTGATGACTTGAAAAAGGAAAACGTTACGTCTAGCTTTTTAAAAGGTGAGAAAGAGGACCCAGCAAGCTACAGATCAGTCAGCCTCACCTCTGTCCCTGTAAGTCCTAGTGGCAGTCAGTTCTAAGTACATGAAAGAAAATAAGTGACTGGGAACAGCTACTGTGGGTTTACGAAGGGCAAATAGTGCCTGAGCAATGCAATCACCTTCTATCATGGCTCTGAGGGCAGTAGCGGATGTTGTTGTCTTTGGCTTTAGCCAAAGTCTCGCAAAGTCTCTATGTAGCCAAACTGAGGACAGGTGGGCTGGGTAAAAAAATGCTTTGTGGAGAAGGGCCTGGGGGTGGCTGTGAAGAGTGAAAGCCTGGGAGAATGAGCCAGCCTGCTGGCTGCGTTCAGTGTGGACTCCCCGGTACAAGGGATGCCACCAGAATAGAGGGAGTCCAGTGGGGGGGCAGAGGATGGCGATGGGGCTGGACTGTGTGACCTGGGAAGAGCTGGGGCTGTTCTGCCTGTGGAACAGGTCAAGGTGGGTGGTGAAGCTCTGGTTTTCCGTGCTTGCAGGGGGCCATATGGAACAGACCTGGACTCTTCCTAGAGCTGCCCAGGGAAAGGACAGCAGTCAAATTGCATCAAGAGAAATTCCAGCTGCATACATGTACTAAAATCTAAAAAATCCCCATGGGAATGGTTCAGGACTAGAGCAGGTGCCCAGAGAGGTGAATTCTCCATCATGTAAGTTTTCAGAACTTTAGATGGACAGACTCAGAGCAACCTCATCTAGCTTTGAAGTTAGGTCTGCTTTGAGCAGGAGGCTGGACTTCCAGAGAGCCCTTTCAGCCTAAATTATTCCATCATTTTACTAAAACACAGAGGCCAGCATTTGCAATTATGGTAGTTTAACATCATCAAATGTGGTAGTTTAACATCAACTCTACTATAAGGTTTTAAACCTCATGTCCTTTAAGGAATGTTAGAAAATGTGAACATAGAACATAATTAGATAGTGCACTGTGCGAGTGACCACAGTTGTTCCTTACACTGGGATCTCTCTGTGTTTAAAATAAGTCATATGGTTTCTAAAAGTTGTTTTTCGGTTTCTTGGCAGCTTTAATTGTTTTGTTTCAGTTGCTCTCTGCTATGGGGAAACCACAACAGCTACAAGGCAGTAAAATCAGGTCATTCACATCGTTCCCCTGTAAAAGTACCACATTTGTCTTCATAGCAAGAAAGGTGCTTCAGCTTTTTTTTTTTCTTTTTTTTCTCTGAAACAGAAAAACTTCCACCTCGTGCTCACAGCACGGTCTGTTTTGGCTGGCGGATGTCCTTCAGGGCATGCTGCGAGCGGCGCTGTTGGAAAGGGCTGGCGTGTGGCAGAGCTGCGTTTCCAGTTACAGTTTTGGCTTCAGCGATCGTGGCAGCATCACTTTTCAACTGATGTTTACATTATTTTTTAGGCGTGTAATTCTGACGTTTTGTGGTGTTATGTGATTAGAAGCCCAATCCCCACAAATGGGGGGGAGGACAGAGGAGCAAGGTAACTCCTGCAGGTCCAGCTGCTGCTACCAGGGGCTGCAGCCCCCTCCGTGGGGTGTGGGACTTAGCACCCCGCAGCTGCACAGACCCAAACCCACCGTGGCACCGAGCCCACTGCTTGGGGAGGCAGCCCACCCAGGAGGTGACACTGGGAAGTGCCATGTCAGAAAAGGGGATGCTGCAGCCCACCCACTTCTATATAGGTGAATGTTAGGTTATGGGATTAAGGCTCAATCCTTAAGAGGACAGAGGAGCAAGGGCAGGAGGGGGGGCAATACCCAAATGGAGTCCCCAAATCCCCCTGGGCTGTCCCAGGAGAGGTGCCACCCCATGGTCCCCTGGCCAAGCCCCCAGGTCACATCATGGGCTGAGGGACAGGCAGGGGCATGGGCTCATTGGGGGTGCTCTTGGGGGAGTGCTCAGACCAAAAATGGGAAATGGGAGGGGTCACGGTGGCTTGGGGGAGCAAATCTGGGCAAGCAGAGGGAAAAGGGGATAAAAGGAGTCATTTGTGTGTGAAAATTATTCTGGGAACCTGTGTAAGAAAAGCCTTTATAGTGTTAAGTGGCTCAAATGAGTGGCTGACATAGTGGCTGATGTTTTCGTCAACTCCTTTAAACTGTGAATTAGGAGGGCTGTGCTCAGTTCATTGGAAGGAAACTGATAAAATGGAAAGAGAAGTAGTTTGAAAAATTCTGATTAAACCAAGAAGGAATTACAAAATATTAGTTCTGGTTTTCAGAGACTAAAGCAATCCTGGAGATTATTAGAATTATGTACACTTAAACATCATAGTTCAGCACACATTAATGAGAGAAATATGAAATTTAAAATAATTCTTTAAGGAATAAATTGTAGATTGAAGTAACAGGCACTGCTGTGAAAAAGCAACATCCTCACACAGCCCAGCTCTTGGTGAAGGTAGCCCTGCAAGTTGGTGTTCCTCAGTTACGCTCAGTCAGTAGACTAAGTTAATTCAGTCCTCAGTGAAATTTTAAATTAGGCACCTCACCAGGAACTGTTAAACAAAACGATGAGAAAGCCTGAATTTTGAGCTGGTTTTTGCACTGCGCGTCCCTTTAAGGTGTGGTTACAGGTGTGGGGAGGTGCTGATATTAGAAATCTGATGTTCCAGGAGAGAAATAAGACAAATTCTCATGGACTTTTTCCATGAAAGAGAAAATTCATGAATACTTTCTCTTCCACTAGTTTCTGGTTTCAATAAGTGTGTGCTATTCGATGGCACTTCATTTGAAGGAGTGGACAGTACTAGTTGAAAAAATGAACCCACTGGGGCCCTGGGTCTCCTCTAAGAAGCCAGGGTAGGATAACCCAGTGGGATGTTAATGCACAGTAGCTTTTCTGCACTGATTCCTTGCATGCATGCTCTTTTTGCATCAACTATCAAAATGAATTAAGTTCAACTTTGGAAAGATGCAAAGATGTCCAGCAAGCTGCTTAAAATGTGGTCAGAAATGAGCGCCATGTACCGCTTTGAAAGAACTCGGTTTAGGCAGAGGAAAATAAATCAAGCACGTACCCATGAATGGAGACTAGCCCCAGGAACAGGGAAGCTGAGGAGGCGATGGGTGGTAGCAGAGAGTAAGTTAGGTAAAAATGATAAAAGTGCCTGCAGCCAGCACATGAGAGCCATAGCTTGGTGCAGGAAAGTCCCTTGCGTTGCTGAAGGGATGGCTGAAGCCGTGCTCCCTTCACTGTCGCGTGTGGCCATGTTCGTGATAGGGAATGACTTGGGCAATTTCAAGCAGGGAGCGGTAGATGCGGGGATTAATTTGAGTTAAAATATTAAAAAGACTGAAGAAATAACAGCGGCACATTAGGGATTAGAAACGTGCAGATGTGGTGCTCAGGGACATGGGTTAGTGGGTTGGGTGGTGTTGGGTTGACGGTTGGACTTGATGATCCTTGAGGTCTTGTCCAACCTTTATGATTCTATGATTAACAGTGAGGAGCGCTCCGGTTTTGAAGCAGAAAGTCAGAATACTGTTTGTAAAGAAAAACTTTGAAGGTGGACTTTGGTTTTGGCGGTGGCCTGGTGTCGTAGGGGACGTGCTAGGAGATTGTTGGGAGACGATGAGAAGTTGCGTGCCTGTAGCAGCTCATACAGACTGTATGGTCTTAGAGCTGGCCCACTGTGTTTTGTGTAACAGAACATGATTTTGGGGGGCAGCCCCATAGATGTCACTTACCGCCCTCTCCCTCCTTATGGTGGGAGCAGAACCACGGAGGTCCTCTTGCTGCGCCCCAGCACCTTCACCACCGCAGCCAGCCCCACCCTGGGCTTTGGCTCTGCAGAGCAGCTCGGGTTTGGGTGCGATTCAGAAAGAGGTGCTGGAGGGAGGAGGCTGTTTGTCTCTGTCTTTCCTGAAGAATAGCATTTAAGGGTCAGTTCAGGCTCATGGCCACGCAGAAGTTTGAAAGCATGCAAGTTACAGCGCCATGCACCTCCTTCAAGATTCACTGTAGCCGGCATCGGCCATGCCCGCTCCTTTGCAGTGCCGGCTTTGTACCAAAGGATGGAATCTCTGCAGTACAGCTACAGACCTGAGAGTGAAATGGGGTCACAAATGTAGGCCAGTTGCCCATGCATCACGAAACAGGAAATCCTGCAGAACAGCCTTTTTCTTTTTTGTCTGTTCATCTCCAAATGTGGTTTGCTCTTGTGGTCTTTGAATTTAAAAAAAAAAAAAAAAAAAAAAAGGGATGCATCCTGACTCACGCTGTTGTATAGCAACCTTCTTACTGATCACCAAGGATCTGTTGGTCATGGGAAGCCAGCTGAAGACTGTCCAGTTGCCTGGTCTTTTGCAATGAATAGCATCTATACGTTTTCTTGACACTACTGCACTTTTGCTCAGGTCAACTGTTTTTGTTTTTTTGTTTTGTTTTTTTTTTTCTGCACAGTAGAGCCAAATTCTGCTAATGAATTATTTTATTGCTATTTGATTTTCTCCATGCTTCCTTGAGGGGCTGGGGAAGGGAATTGAAACAAACTTTGAACAGGTAGGAACATAAAAGAGATCATCCAGATCAAGCAAACCTCATCAGTCGGAGCTTATTTTCTCCCTCCTTGGTTCCAACAGTATAGGAGTCCGAAAGCTGAGCTGTGACAAGCTGACCAGACTGCTTTCTGGAGTACAGATGCCGCTTTCCTCCCTCGGCTTTTGTTCTTAACCTGAGGGTTTAATCTAAAATCACAGCAGTCCGTTGTTCACTACCAGCCTGGGGCATGCGGTTGTTTGGAATGATGGCTAGTGAACTGTGGTCATTATATTAACAAATATGATATTTCATAGAATTTAATGCTTCAGCTCAAAGCTGTGGGCAGTGCAGAAAAATCTCACTTAGGGGAGGCAGTGTGGGGCCAGTGCTGGAGTCCTGGTGGAGCACGGTGAGGCACGTTCGGGCTGTGCGGTGCAGAACCTTCCTTGCTCACAGGTTTGTCCAGTGGTGTCAGCAAGAGGTTGGGCTATTCTTCCTTCCCATTAGTTTGATGGGTTGTGAAAAGGTAAGAACCACTATTCTCAGAAATGCTCTCTGCATTCGTTAGTCCTGAGGCCTATCAGACTGGGAACTCGGGCACACTAAACATACCATAGGTAGCCACAAGATGGTGGTTTAAAAAGTCCCATCACTGATTGTTTCAAGCTCCTTCCCTTTGTACATGGTCTATTTCCTCTTTGGTTTCCCCTCTGACTTTCCTCACCTCCTTTGTTGCCTTTTTTCCCCCGTGTCTCCTGAATCCCTCTCCCCCTGTTGGTGTCCCTGCATTGCCCCTGCTCACCCCATCTCCTCCCCAGCTCCCAGTTGCTCTGGGTTTCTGCAGAGCAGCACTGCAAATCCGATGGACACAGCTGTGTCACTTTTGTCCCACTGCGGCCCAAGGAAGGGCCATCAACCCTTACGGTACCGACCTGCGTCTCCCAGCGTGTGTTCACAGGTCTGCCACAGGCTTTGAGCAACCTGGGCTAGTGGGAGGTGTCCCTGCCCATGGCAGGGGGTAGAACTAGATGGTCTCTAAGGTCCTTTCCAATCCAAACCATTCTGTGATTGTATGATTCTGACTGGTCAATGTTGCTGCGTGCCAAGTCCACCCTGTAAAATGTGGGTGGATGGACCTGCCATGCTGGTCCAGTCACCCTCTTCCTCTTCAACGCAGGACAACTTGACAGCTCTTTGCTGAAAGTGAGGAGGTTGCAGCTGGTTCCAGCCTGGGATAGGTCTGAGGAGATGGCAGTGCTGTTGCGTAACGAAACAAACCGCATCCTGGTGATGATCCTAGCCTTTAGAGCAACATGGAGAGGAGAAAGAGAGAGACAGTAGGATCTCGGTAGGAGTAAAGACAGTTCAACATACTTTTGTGTGTCAGTGGGAGGCCTGACTAATATATCTTCTCAGTGTCCTGGAAGAAAACCCTTGAATTGCCATCAACTCTAGCAGAAGATTTGTTTTCCCCTTAAGAAACCAAACACTATGTGATTCCTGAAGAGTTGAGCAATGGAGACCTGCACTTTTGGTGGTACCTTAAAGCTGTTGTGGGGTGGGAGGAGATGCAGGACCCAGGCAGACTGAGAGGTTAAATGTTCAGGAGGGGCTTCTAGGCAGAACTGCGCACCCCAGAGATGTGCTTAGAAGTCCTGGTGCAGGGGCAGTGCTTCAGGCTCCAGTCTGAAGCTCAAAGCATTTGAGTGGGATGGGGATGGAGGAGATCTACCTTGAGAGAGCAGGGCAGCAGCTATCCCAGGGAGAAGCTGCTGTCTACAAGAGCTTCAAAGCCTCAGCATGAGTTGAATGCTAAGGTGATCTAACACAGACTGAAAACCACTCCGGGCCTTCCCGGACAGCAGAGAGAGAAGAAGGAAGACATTTGACATAGGATGTTACCACCTCAGATTTAACGAGATAAAGTTGGAGGCCGTGAGCAATCTTTGCGTTTATGACTCTCTTAAGAAACAAGTCTGGATTCTGGGCTTTTACAATGATTAGAACAGTGAGTTTTCAACTTAATAAAAAATCATCTGAAGCCCTCTCCAAAACAAAGCACCCTTAGTACATGGCTTATATTGAACTCTCAAAGCTTCTTTCTTCAAATAGCAGCTTTTTATTTAACATATGATCAGAGGGGAGCTTTTAACCATAAGACCTTGTGCTGCCCTCAGGGAGGGGGCATCTTCCACAGCCGGAGCTCAAAATAAACCACAAATCTTCTGTTGCTTCTAAAAATCTTTGAGTCTAACAGTCTGTCTGGCCTTTTACAGTCTTTGGTACACTCATCTGTGACAGAGAAGGAAAATTAGTGTAAACAAAAATTACTTCAAAGTCAAAATAATACCTTCATGGAGAACGGCAAAAATACTGGTTTTTCCCACATACCTTTTGTCGCAGGCTGGGATGGCTTCGTGCTTATCCTTCATTTCACTTACCCAGGCAGGATCTACATTCCATGCTTGAGGGCTTCTCTGCAGCTGCTGGCATGGCCTCCCCATCACCCTTCGTGGGCAGAGTGGCACGACTGGGCAGAGGGGTAGGTCCTGAAGTTCAGCCTTTCCCTTGCCTACCACCATCTTGCACCGAGAAGTGTCTACCAGAGTCCTGAAGCTTTGCAGCTGGTTAAGATGGTGAGGAACCTGCAAGGAGATAAATTACTATCGCAGTACCATACCATAACAAGATTTTTTTTTTTTATTTGAGTCATGAATCCTGCCATCAGTTCCACTTCTATAGAGCCAGGGGAACTTCTGATTTCTGAGCTGTAACTCATGGTTATCAGGCAGTACCATCTCGGTAACACAGGACAACAATCTGGTAATTACAGTTCAGCTCCTTTCATAGATACTCTTCAGTAATACCAAGAAGTAAGACATCACAGTGCAAGCTCTTTTGCTGTATTTTTTTTGGATTAATCTTTTTAAGCAGCTCCACATTATTGCTTTGAGGAACCTTCTGGCTGAGCTCAGCTAGTTGGAGTCCATCCCTTTCTCCAGCACAGCCAGGGCATGGTGTTTATCACATAAAATTACTGGGTAAATGGCAGCAAAAATCCTGTATTAGTGGAAGCTGCTTGTCTGTTTTAGCACTGCTGAAGTATTAAGAGCAAGGGTTCTTTGACAAGGGTACAAGCCAACCTATCCTAGAGGTGGTGTGGATCAGGCTGGCTGGACAGGTCTGGCAGCAGCTGAAGGGGGGAAAGAACCCCTCTAGTCCTGGTGCCTGCATTTGCTGTATGAAGTGCTATGACATCGTTCTCTTTTTCAGCCATGTAGGCTGAGACCTAGAAGTCCCCTTCCCATTTGTGCTGGGAGTGGAGATAACACGGAAGCAGGTTTTCCCTCCATCCTCACAAAAAATAGTAGGTGTCCTGGTTTGGGCTGGGACAGAGTTCACTTTCTCCACAGCAGCTGGTGTGAGGCTGTGTTTGGGTTTGTGCTGAGGAGAAGCTGATCACACACTGATGGGCAGAGCTGCTGCCAGGACAGTCAAGGACTTTCCAGCTTCTCTGCTGGGCCAGTGCCTGCAGGGGCAGGAGAAGCTGGGAGGGAGCACAGCCCAATTACTAGCCTAAGATTTGATCTTAGGTTTAGGACTGAGACCCAAATTGGCCAATGGTATATTCCATAGCATGCACGTCTTGCACGTATATAAATGAGGATCTGTCCGGAAGTTTGCACTCTCTCTCTGGGTCACTGTTCTCTCTCTCAGGGTTTTCTCACTCTGTTGGTCGGCTCTTGGTCTCTTGGACACTTGGGCTCTTATCTCTTTTCTGGGATTGCAGTTTTGGGACTCTCCCTGCTCCAGGATTGTTAGCCAGGAACAGACTGAGCCTTAGTCATCAGGTGGTGAGCAGTTGCACTGTGTATCACTCATTTGTATGTTTGTAGACATTACTACTGTTATAATAATTAGTATTACCATTATTATTTTCAGTGTTATTGTATTGTAGTTTAGTTATTAAATTGTTCTTATTGCAACCCATGAGTGTCTTTTTCTTTTACCCCTTTAATTGTCCCCCCATACCTTGGAGAGGGTAGGGCGACCAAGCGGCTGTGTGGTGTTTTGGCTGCCAGCAAGGGTCAAACCACAACAGTCCTTTTTGGTGCCCAAAGTGGGGCTTGAGTAGTTGAGATAAGGACAAACTTTGAATAAGCATTTATTATGTTTCCTAAGATGTTGCTGTATGGAAAACTGTTCTCTGTGTTATGCATTCTGGGACTTGGCTGTAGAGCTCTACAGTATCACACCTTCTTTGCCGTATGCACTGTTTGCCCGTGTGATTACCATCTGTAGGTGTTGCATTAAGAATACCGTGTTGCTGATTAAGGGGGTTCTTTGGCTCTGCTGTACGATGAATACCCGGGTGGGTTTTACCCCTTTGGGCGACGCCCGGCACCACCCACGCAGAGCGCCCGCGCACACTCATTTCCGGTCTTCGGGCGCCATCTGGCGGATGCTGTTGCCGATTACACCGGCAACAAATCGGGGGGGGGGGAGGGATGCTCCCCCTCACTCACCACTTCTCCTCCAGACCTTTTGCAAAGGCTTCTGAGGATTTTGAATATCCTTGGGATACCCCACCAGTATTTCAATCCTGTTGCTAAGCTTCCTGAATGTATGTCTAATTACATATATAACCCGTGGGCGAGTCGTCATCTCCACATTTATTAGGGTTAAGTGACTATTTGGAAAAATTATCCAAGGCTTACCAGTGATATTCCAGTTGCCACCCCTGCATCAGATATTACGGCAATGCCAACCATTGCAACAGATACAATGGAACTCCAACCCTGCCTCCCGCTGCGCCGACTCCAGCCCCAGCGCCAAGCACTGCAGGTACTCAAAGTCTCAGTGCAGCTACAACCATGGCTACTGAAACTCCACTGGAAAGCACCTCAGGGTCCATGTTGTTATCGGTTTCACCCATACGTAAGAGGAAAATAACATGAAAGTCAACACATGCAGAAAAGGAAGAAGGCACTTGTCCTAGGAGGGAAGAGGAGGAAGAAACTTATGACCTTGACAGTGAGGACACAGGCTGTTCCAGAGCAGGGCTGTCATCAGCACAGGAGGAAGAGGAAGAAGTCATAGATGAGATGGTAACCACCCAATTTTTATCCTTGGGTGAGCTGCGAGATATCTGAAAGGATTACAGCCAACATCAAGGCAGGCACGTTATCACCTGTCTGCTCACATGCTGGGATAGTGGGGGCCAGGAGCCTGGATCTAGAGACTATACACCACCCATCTGCTGCGTCCAGCATCATGCACTCCACTAAGTGAACTCTGTGTCATCTTTCCTGCCTTGAAAGACTGTCATGACAGATGGAGCCCAAAGTCATGGACTAAATGAACTCAATGAACATTTTGGAGGGATGGTCCATAGACTAAGGGGAAGATATCTGTATGCCTACAACAAAAACCAGGAAAATTGGTGGAACCCAAGCATGACCTAAATGGTATGGTATAGGGTGGAGAATGTCCTGGTTTCTGGTGGGACCATGTTAACTTTCTTCACAGTAGCTAGTAAGAGTCTATGTTTTGGATTCATGATAAGAAGGTGGTTGATAACATACTGATGTCATGGGATCTTTAGATGGGAACAGGCTGAGCCTTGGTCATCAGGTCGTGAGCAGTTTCACTGTGTATCAGTCATTTGTATATTTGGATATATTACTATTATTATTACTATCACTATTATTTTCATTGTCCCTCCAGAACCATGTCAGGGTGAGGCTTAAGACATCCTTTCCAGACTTCACACATCACTGTGGGTTATTGTGAACAAACCTCACCTGTGTGGGTAGGACCTTCCCTCTTGGTTGCAGGTGGGAATGATAATTCTTATCAAGGAGAACCCTTTTTTCCACAGCAGAGGGAGGGGAGGAAAGCTGGAACCAACTCTATTTAGGATGAAGGTCTGAGCTCTTGTTGGCTTTTGCCTGACTATGGAAGGAGTTGGTTCTGTTTGCTAAACAAGGGGGAAGTTCCTCACTTGTAAAAAAAACCCCAAACAAACCACCAAAGAAAGAGAATGAACAGTTTTCTGCTGTTATGGGAAGCTGAGACAGCCATCTGGAGAGAAAAGCAGGTGCCAGAGCCCAGGAGAAGGTAGGGGACTACTGCCTGTGGCAGCTAACGTGTTGGGTCAACTGCTTCTTGAAACCAGACTGGAAAACACCTTTGGGACTGTTCACCTATTTAGATGTAGGCAGATGTCTAAATGCCTTGTTAGGCTGAGGCATGCCCTGATTCAGAAGGGGCTGAAGAGTCATTGCTGCAGTGTTGAATGAAAGGCAGAGGTTAGCAGTGGGCGTGTGGACCCTGTGCCTTCACTTTACACTAATGTTGAGAGATCAAGGAATGGATTACACAAGCTTCATGTAACCGATATTGCTTTGAGAAATTGGTTTACAGCTTTGGATGCTGGTTTTGTACGTTTGATATTAAAAGGCAGTCTGCTCAATGGTTCTTGTGATGTGTGTCTTAAGAGTTAGGGCGCTTGTCCTGGCACTCGGGACTGAACAGGAGGCAGAGATGCTTGAGATGAATGGACAAAAGGTCTGCTGCAGAAGAGCAGCATTTCTGCCTTGGTGACTGCTAGCAGGTAAAAAGAGATGACTGGCTGGGCCAGGTATCATTTCAGCTAGCAATGGTCGGAGGTATTTGGGGAAAAACTGAAAATTCCTGAAAAAAGGAATGTTGTGCCTGTGAAGCAATGACAGAACAAGACTGCTGGCCCAAATATTTCCAGCTGAGGCATGAGGCCTGGCTCCAAACGCAGACTGGTGAGGTCAGTTGAAAGTGGAGAGGAAGAATGATTTGAGAGTGAGAGAAACGTTGTCAGACGGTCATCTCAGAAGGGAGGGATGATGCTGGAGCATGTTAACATCAGTTCCTCCCTGTCCCTCTTTGAAGGAGGAAGCAGATAGAGCCAAGACTGCTTTGTGTGAAGCCACGGAGATCAGCTGCAGATCCTGGTGAGGGCATCCCTCAGGTGGTGATTCCTGGGACAGGTGGTAAAGCTTCAGGGTAGTGAGAGCCCACTGGGGATGAGTGATGGACCACTGCAATTTAGATGTCTGCCAACCCTCATCAACAAAGTGGGAGGAAGCTGCAGTGAAGCAGGAAGTGGTTAATATTGACACACTTTCCCAAATCTCAGCAGTGGAGGCAACCCAAACATCCTGGGGAGGAGGGAGCATGGGTAGCTATCAGTTGCCAGCTTTCTCAGTTGTGTCCTTACAGACACTCCTGCTTTTTCCCTTCGGTAGAGAACATGTCTGTGCTGCACAACACAATCACAGAATCGTAGAATAGTTTGGGTTGGAAGGGACATTTAAAGGTCATCTAGTGCAACCCCCCTGCAATGAGGAGGGACAATTCCATGGAGAGATGAGAAAGGTGACCAGACGGGCATCAAAACCAGTCTAACTTGGTGCAAGATAAATGGATTTTTTGGTGGCAGTACTGCATCTGGCACCTGAGCTATCTGGCATAGCTTTGCCCTGGGTGAGGAAGATGCACTGAGAGACCTGTTAAAAATCTTGAGCTTGCTGCAGACGGAGATGTTTCCTTGCCAAGGCCAGAGCTATAACCAAGTTTCTGGTTTTCCAGCTCTGAGTTCAAATCAATGCCAGAACACCTACAAAACTGAGTCTGTCCCCTTGCACTACTGGACCCACCTGGCAGGAGAGTTATCCCTGGATATCTGGGCTAATCATCTACTGTTCTTCACTGTCCAGCCTATTGCTTTGTAGAATTGTTTCAGGAGATTTAGCTGTGCTACGTGGTTCTGCAATATACCTGCCCCACAGCATTATCTTAGTGCGGGCTAGATTAAATTTATGGAAGCAAACCCAGCATCTCTCAGGAATGGGATGTTAGGACATGCTTGTGTTCTCTGTGCAGCACAGCATTAATCAACAGCAGTTGCCAACTTGCTGCTCCTTTGAGGAAAGAGTCAGTTATGTGCCCCCTGTTACTTCTTTGCTTTCTCTTTATTTTTTTTTTTAACCACCTCTATAATCACAGTGGAAAATCAATTTTATCAAAGTACTAACCACCAGTAAGTGACTGCATGCGTGAAGACGTGGAGATCAAATGATAACAGCAGTTGCCCACCGTTAGAAGGGAAGTGAAAGGTGAACTATCTGGTGCAGTATGAATTCAGAGAGCTGTGTTAGCTGTTCACAGCAGAGGATCCTGTTGTGGCAACTGCTCTCCCTATCATCTGCTTGGCACAGCACCCCAATGAGCATTTACTTTCTCTCCTCATCCACATGGAAATTCACGGATATGTTCAAGTTTCTGAAGGGACAGAGGGACCTAGCTTCTATTGACTGCAGCAAGAGTTGAGTGCCCAATGTATTTAAAGCTCATTAAAATCAGAATAATTTAATCATATGCTTGATTATCTCACTGATCCACGTCTGACCATAGAGAGGATCTGTGATTAGGACACAATTTCCTTCTGACACGGGTCTGCACAAGTGGCATCTTGGCGGTGACTGGTTAGGAACAGTAATTCCCGCTGTGCGGAAGAGCTGGAAGGAGATTTCCCTCCTTGCAGAGCTATCTCTTGTGGGAGTTTTCCTCTGGGTTGCCTCAGTTGGTTGGTGTGGTTAGTGGTTACAGCCTGCCCTATGGTGTAGCAGTAAAATGAGACAGTCAGTGTCTCACTGAAGTGGCCAGCCAACCCCTCTGTTTTGTCTTTATGATTGGGAAAATCACAGTCCATGAGCTGAAAAGCCAACACTGCATCTTGGTCCACGCAGGAGGAAAGAAATCTTCTCTGAGCTGTATCCAGGTAACACAGGGACTGCAAAGTGCGGAGACAGAATTTCAAATGTCATTCTTCCATTTCAGCTTCTGTGGTTTTAGGTGGGAGGCAGGATCCCAGATGCTCCTGTTGGAGTGAGTACAAAGGAAGGCCATGAAGATGGTCAGAGGCTGGAGCACCTCCCATACAAGGACAGGCTGAGAGAGTTGGGGGTGTTCAGCCTGGAGAAGAGAAGGCTCCAGGGAGACCTTCAAGCACCTTCCAGTGCTGAAAGGGGGCTACAGGAGAGATGGGGAGGCTGTGGATGCCCCATCCCTGGAGGGGTTCAAGGCCAGGCTGGATGAGGCTTTGAGCAACCTGGGCTAGTGGGAGGTGTCCCTGCCCATGGCAGGGGGTGGCACTGGATGATCTTTAAGGTTCCTTCCAACCCAAACCATTCTGTGATTCTATGCCTTAAAATTTCCATACTGAACAACCTAGTACATCATTAGGTACAGAAGCCCCTTTTAAGCTGTATCTTTGTGCTCACCCTCAGGCCAATGCAGTGGAAAGACAGGTGACTGGGGCCTTCCATGGTGTGGGTCTCTTGTCAAAACAAGTCTAAAAAGAAATCAGGTCAATGAATTCTACACATTCGGGTTGAAATGTCAGTGCTTGGGAGTATGACTAATGACAGGCTTTGAGAAATTACTTGGGTAGTTATTTCGGTGAGATATGAAACAGAGAGTGAGTGACTGAGTGAGCAAGAAAAAAAAAAGTTACCACAACGGGTATGGTCTGACTGCAGCATGAAAAACAGAAATTGTGTCAGCGACTGCATATTTAGCTCTGCTTGTCTCTTCGCCTTGTGTTTGCAGCATCTTTGATACAGAAACTCACTTGTCCTCTATAGCTTCATGTAAATTAGTCATACACTGGCAGAACTTCCTTGCAGGTGACTATTTTCTTCAGAAGGCAGCAGTTATTTGGAAATAATTTGCAGTATTTTGTCTTTATAGTGATTACATTTCATTAAAAAACAATTAGATCCACTTTAGCCAGAATCTGGTTTTAAGCCTTTCAGTGTAGCTGCTCTGTTAAGCTTGGTCTCGTAATGACATACTGTGTAAGTGTTGCAGTAACATAGGCTTGGTTCGCCCAGATGGGATCAAAGAACATTGTAGCAGGTACTTCTGATATGTAAATCTCCACCAGGCAGGGGAGATGCAGGAATAAAGCCATTTTCCCTGTTCATGACCTCAGGAAGGATATGTACAATGAAGGCAATCTCTTCCCACTGAGGAAAAGAAAACGTCTGGGTGATGCCCAGCTGTATGCAGAGCATTGCACAAGTGGTGGAAGATAAGGGACTGGGACTCATGTTATACTTTCTTCCTTGGGATTTCAGGAACAAACATATGTTTTTCTGGTCCATATAAGAGTTTCTTGTGGGCAGAGAAGGTAGACAAGTGAGATTATGAGAGCCTGGCATCTTCATTCAGCTGCCCCTTGGCAATACAAGAACTGTAAAGGTTCATTACTTCTGGCGTAACCTTGGGAGATGCTGTCCTGGTTTCAGCTGGGACAGACCTAACTTTCTTCACTGCAAGAGTGCTCAGGCATTGGAACAGGCTGCCCAGGGAAGTGGTGGAGTCACCATCCCTGGAGGGATTCAAGAAACGTGGAGATGTGGGACTTAGGGACATGGTTTAGTGGGTTAGGTGGTGTTGGGTTGATGGTTGGACTTGATGATCCTTGAGGTCTTTTCCAACCTTAGTGATTCTATGAACTTTCACCACAGTAGCTAGTGAGAGGCTGTGTTGGGTTTGTGCTGAGGAGAAGCTGATCACACACTGATGGTTACAGCTGCTGCCAGGACAGTCAAGGACTTTCCAGCTTCTCTGCTGTGCCAGTGTCTGCAGGGGCAGGAGAAGCTGGGAGGGAGCACAGCCCCAGTTACTAGCCTGGGATTCCACCTTAGGTGTAAGATTGAAACCCAAGCTGGCCAGTGGTCTGTTCCATATCATGCACATCATGCCCAGTATAGAGATGAGGATCTGTCTAGAAGTTCTCTCTCTGGAGATCATCACGTTCTCTCAGTTGGGTCTTGGGCTTCTCAGGCTCTTGTCTCTTTTCCAGGGTTGTTCTTGTCTCAACCCACTAGTCTCTTTTCTCTTTGCCCCTTTAATTCTCTTCCCTGTTCCCGGGAGAGGGGAGGGTGAGCAAGCACATACGGGGTCTTTTGCTGTTAGCCAGGGTTCAGACCATAACAGATGCTTTCACCACAAATGGTTTTTAAACCTCTTTAAGTTAAGCAGCTGAAAGGCAATAGTAGGAAACAGACCAAATACAACATAATATAGGTAAAAATTCTTGAATTAAAGGAGTGTATCTGATTGGAAATTGTCTACTCAAGTTGTCTCTTAATGGAAAAAAACATGATTTCAATAAATCAGATTTTTCCTTCAGAATGCTTTTATCTATCCCAGAAACACTGAGATGAAAAATTAGAATGTGTTAATTGGAAAATGTTACTCTGCTGTCTCATGGGTGGTGTTCCTTATGAATTCCAATCATTTTCCTGTCTAGGCTTCTGTGAGACCTTAGACAATGGAATGACATTACTCGTTGCCTGCTTTCTCTGTCCAAAGCTAGGAAACATAGTCTGATTGGTAAGCTCAGGCTACAAAAGCACGTACCCATAATGGTATAATAACTCACCTGTGCATCTTGGTGCTTTTTCTAACCTGGCATTTTTGCTATACAAACTTCCATCAAAAATCCAACTATTTTTTCTTGAAAACTTTTGTTTGCATCAATATTTTCTCCAAGAAAATGAAATCTTTTTTAACCAGCTTTTCTGAAGCCAATGATTATGGGAGGAAACACTTACTGCTCTTTATGCTGCTTTCTAGAAGCCAAACCAGCTCGGATCTAGGCTGGTTCTAAGAAGTGATGCTGCAGTGAAGAAAACAGAGGAGTGCTCTGAGTATGACTGTGCTCCTCCTTCAGAAATTCCATGTTCAATCTGAGAAGAAATCACCTCTGAATCGTTACCATTTTCCCCATGATCAGCAAACTGTTTACCGTCAATTTATTTTTTTTAGTTTCCTTCCATTTTCAAATTAAATATCAAGTGCATTGGTGGAGGAAGATGGATGGATTGTGAGGTTTTATAAGTGCGATTGTATCTTGGGCTGAAGGTGAGAGCTAAACGCTGACTATGCAGTCCCTCTCCTTCCCAAGTGCTCTGTTTCCAACCCCTACCCATTTAATCTCCTAAACCCTATTTCTCCCATGGTAAGAACCCTGTAGAAGGCCTTAGGAGGGCTCTGTCTTCTCTAACTGGTGTGACAGAGGTGGTTGAGTAATTAAACCACTGATGGATGCCAGTCAAAGTGGGCCGAATGTCAGTGCTGGGGTCATGTTATTTCATTTCACGACACCTCGTAACGCGTGAGGAGGGCTGTGTCTGACACAAGAGGGTAGTCGGAATCAGGTGGGAGGGAGGCTGAAAATGTGAATAAAAAAAGATCAAACGGGAAGCAAGTGAGTGGTGCTACAAAAAGTAATGCTGGAGAGCAATTATGAAGACAACAAAAGATGGAAATAAGAGAAATCTAGAAAAGCTGAACAAAGAGGAAGAAATAGGGAGACCGAAAAAGTATAGAAATTCCAAAACTAGAAAAAAACCATGTTTGACAGGGAAAGAAAAGCCAGATGCAAACGAAAGAAGGAAAGTTTGTAAGAACTAATGAGAAAAAATGTATTTATAATGTAGGATGGTAAATCTTAAAAAAAAAAATAAGTAAAAGAAACAACGTGAATGTAAATGTATAGTTTACAGTTTGTAATCTAAAAGAACGATGGAGAGACCAGAACCTCAGCTGACAGTGATTTTTGAATCTGATTAGACTGATCTAAATTTAACTGAATGAACATCAGAGCAGCATGGAAGAGCGAGGGGTTTGTGAGCTGCCTTTCTTTTCGAATTAAAACAACCCAGCATCCTGAGTCATTCCAGAAGAAACATGTGGATTCTGGAATAAGTCAGAGGGTGGTTTTGTTTTCTTATCTTTCAATATTTTCTTTCCTTAATTAATGGTGGCAGAAAACTAACGTGTGGTGAGATTTGAGAAACCACAATAACCATATTAGTTAAACGAGAGTAGATTTCCTTTCGGAGCTCTAACATATGAACAAAAACTAACTATGTGTGGGGGCTTCATTTGCATAACATACAGATGCAAATAGTCGTGTTAAAAAGAAAAAAAAACCCTTTCCACTTGCCACAGCGAGAAGGTGAAGCAAAAAGGGTCTGCAAGGAAGGCTGGCTGGGCTTTGTAACTGGGTTAAAAGAAAACGTGCTGAGAAGGTAAGTTGGACTATTTATCTTGTATTTTGGCATTCGCCTACATGGTGAATTTTTCACCTTCTGAAAGATTGTTATTTGTGTTGATTATCACATATTGCAAACTAAAAGGACAAGATACTATTAAATTAGAAAACACCCGAATATGGAACAAGATGAGCACTAGTTTGTAATGGTGTCACGGAAGGAGTCGGAGTGAGTTGTGCACTCCATTCACAAGAGAGAAGCAGCAATATATTTTATTGATATAAAATGGTGAGTTAACAAAGTTCAAGGGTTAGTACAACAGTGATTTAACAAGATTTGATGGCAAGGTACTCTTGATTATTTACTGCAGAGAGGACAGGGTCAGCCAGAACTGTCAGGGACACCCTTCCATGGAGTCACAAGTTTTGGAAAGGACCCCCTTGTTCTCTAAACTCCTTCTCAGAGAGGAGTCTAGGTGCAGCTGGATCCAGTCCTTATCCCAGACTTGGTCAACAGTTTATCTTTAAAGGATTATATCTGCACAATCAATCCTTTATATCTCTTGGGTAAGAATTCACGGTTTCTCATGCTGTTAATCACTTACGGAGAATCTGTTACAGCAAGGAATCTCTCAACCTTGAGGACCAACCTTGGGTAGGCGTCCCTACTCAAGGGGAGATCCTGGTGTGCAACTGCTGCCACGCAGGAGAACTCAATGGGCCCTGGGCTGTCCACTAGTGATGGAGTAAGATGATTATGATTTGCACACTAGCCCTATTTGTGTTGGTGCATGCTCAGGTAGCCCTCAGCTATTTGAGCAAGATGCACAAGAGAGCCCTTGGGTATTGTGGTGTGATCTGGCTCCCCGGGATCTACACGGAGCTGGAGGCAGCCTTCGTGACCAGATGCATCCATAATGGCCACCACTGGTGGTTATCATTTGAACAGGGTTATGGGAGATAAAGGTTGGGGTTGGGGGAACGTATCATCGCGAATGGATAAGCTAAAATTCTGATTTATCTTTTCACTAGCCATTAAAATTCTGATTTATCTTTTAATGACATTCATTCCTTGAAACAGTGTTGATAAATTTCAGCTGCTTCACAGGCTAATGGATTAGTTTTCCAGAAGTAAGTTGCTGTCTGAGAGAGATGCTGCAAGCTGTTCCTAGCAGCAGAAGTGCTTGTTTGAGTATGGACTACCGTCATTATGGTTGATTATTTGAAGTCACATCAGATTTTGTAATACAAAGGGAATTTCTACTTCTGTTACTAATTTTCTGCTGCTTACATGACTGCCATGGGCTGTTTGTGCAATGAAGTTGGCTTTGTAAGATGCAGATCCGTCTTTTCAGTCCCAGAGTTATGAGGAAGAAGCATTTAAAGCGCCCACAGTGAAATGGCCCACAATGAAATCAGCAAATTCCTTTACCGACATAGAATATGCTCGTACTCTGAATTTGCTGGTTTTAACAGGATTTGAGCCCACGTTACCATTTTTCAGACACTGTGAGCAGAAATCTGTGGTTTGCTTCAGACAACATTGAGACAAAGGGAGTTCTCCATAAACAGGGTCTAGACGGTCATATGTGGTGGCGGAGTCACCATCCCTGGAGGGGTTCAAGAAACATGTAGATGTGGTGCTCAGGGACATGGGTTAGTGGGTTGGGTGGTGTTGGGTTGACAGTTGGACTTGATGATCCTTGAGGTCTTGTCCAACCTTAATGATTCTATGATATACATCTGTGTTATTACAGAAAGTGTATGCACCTCAGCTTATCCAGACTAAATCTACTTTGTAGCACTTGAGGGACAGGAGATTGAAAAAAAAGAAGTTTGTATTTACTTTCCAAGGAAGCCCAGAAAATACTTTATGAGCCTCATCTGAAGCCCATATCAAGTTCATCGGATGATTTCCATCACTACATTTTGACATGCAAATAACAGCAAGTTAGCAAAACACTACAAAAATGTAGTTAAAAAAAAATGAAAAACCCCTCTTAGCAAAGGTTAAATGGGTGGCCTGAAAACTGGTGAAGTTATAATGATGGAAATTTTTATGAATTATGAAAGAAATCATAGAGTGAAAAGTACTTCACTGTTGTGATTAAGGATGTCTTGAAAGAGTCACAAGGTCTGGGCACCTTGCCAGTCATCTTGATGTAGAAAACCAAAATACAGTGCAGCTGTTTAGCACCTTCCACCGCATTGTTGCTCAGGCACCCTCCCCACTCACACCCCTGTCTCTGTCCTGCCCTCTCACATTGCCCGACAGGTCGGCCCTCCTCACGCATCTTCACGGGCCAGTTGCAACATAGATGGCCTTCAGCAACTGCTGTGAGTCAATAGATCTGGATGGCTTCAGGCAGTGACGATACACTGCTGAGCACGCTGGCTGCTAAGGATACAAGAACCATCCTACAGACCAACGTGCCATGTCCATCTTCTGCAGAACATCTGCCTCGTGGCTTGTTCTTTGATATCCACGCAGCTTTCAGGAATCTGTCTTTTGACCATTGCTGCACCCTGGCCTTCTAACTGCAACTGCTAGTTGGATTTATCAATAGAAATTTAAAATTGAGATAGTCTTAGTTGTCTGCTACAGTAGTTTTTCTTGGCCTTCTATCTTTGCCTTATCTTCTCTGCACTGAAACTCACACATCTTCTTTCCTCTGTGTAACTAGACTTTACCAAACCATATTTCAAATGCTCAACTACTTTATGGATTTAATCATAACCTTCTCCAGATCTGTGATGACAGGGAACGGTTTAGTCCAAACAGCAATAAGGAGGCCAAATTAATCTTATAGTGAGCCCCAAATTAATCTTACAGTGAACTTATAGTGAGGTGTTTTTTTTTTTTCTTTTTTTTTGCTTTCTATACATGGAAGAGTGAAGTTTGTTTTTCAGTAGTAACAGTCAAAATGTGCATGCTCTGGGTCCACATATGCACACAAATACAGGAAAAATCAAGACTCCCATTCCAGAAACTAAGGTCTGGAACAGAAACATTTATAGATTTTAAAATTCAGGAATCACAAACTGAAATGTTTTCATGTCCAGTTCCAACTAATTTATTTTTTTTTCTGAACAGCATGCATACAAACAGCATGCACACAAACAGCAAACGTTTGTGCCACAAAGGCCAATACAATTGCATTTTCCTTCTTTACCTGGGTGTTACTTTGTGTTAGCAGTTCATGCAATATACACCTTGACATATAACAGATTATTATTTTCTTTCTTCAGAAGACAGATATTATTCACTTCAGTAATTAACGTTTGTTTCAGTTTTACAGTTCTGCTGTAAGTGAGCTTGCTGATTTAAATGGTTAAACTGCTCCTCTGCATGACATTAAGTGCACCCTTTGCAAAAATAGGCCATTGTTCAGGATGTGTTCTGAGCACAGTGACAACTAACACCCTACTTTTTATCATTCTAATGCTAGCTTGATTATTAAAAAAAAAAATAATCATTAGGTAGGTAGCCTAATGAGTGATTGACTTGCCTCCAGCTTGCATGTCTCCAGCACAGATAAGGTTAAATATCTTCCTCTACGTAAGAAAGCAGGTTATTGTTATTGCTTGTCAGGAGGAAGTGGTGATTATTTCAATTTAACTCGGTACCTTTAAATAATGCTGTTATTTCTTGTTTTTCGAATCAAAGTGTACTCCTGTTGAGGTTGATGGTAAACGTTCTTGAGACAGCCACAAAAGAATGCAGCAGAATCGCACATCCTCCTCCACCTGGTCTTCAGACAGTTTTCAAATCTGGTGAGTGCTAAAATTAAATAGGTAATCTATAATGCATGATGAAGGTATGAAACTGAACACATAAGCAGGAGTGTACTTAGAATGGTTGGAAATGCTTAAAAAATACCCTTCAAGTACCGAGAACTTTTTTCTTTATAGAAATCTGTCTTTTTTCCCTGAAATCTTTCTTTATCCATTGTCTTTTCTTGTAAAATTCAAATAATGTATTTGCATTTAAGATCGTAGTTTGGTCTTACTTTTGAGTGCTCACATGTTGCTTTCATAGTGAAAAGAGATATGGTAATGTGGATAAAGGGGAAAAACAGTAAGCTAAAAAATGCAAGGTTTCTATATTTAATATTCAGAACATAAGTATTTTTGTGTGCACATGCATAGACATGTGCCCATATGTAATATATAATCAGTGTTAGAACCCTCCCCCCATATATATGGAAATTTATTTTTTATAATTACCTAATACATTAATGCTAAATATAGCCATAAATATGCAGGTTGTAAATTATACAGATGCCTATTGAAAGATTGTTAGAAAGATTTAAATTGAAAATTGTGTTTATAGGAGTTCTGATTCAACTTCCTTTCCAGCCAGAGCGTCTTCTTAATAACTTCAGTGAATGCTGTTTCAAATTCAGAAAAGGAAATCAGCTCAGGAGATTTAAATCAGATCCTAAATCTGATCTTTGCAATTCTGGTTTCAGTTTGAGTCCTTCTCTACTACTCTCACACCAACCAGCCTCAAGAAACTTTTGCTGGACAGTGGAAGTCCTTGTCTGAATACCTGTGTGACCGGTGGTGCTTTTGTGCGTTCCTGTAGCGTCAGGGAAGGGATGCAGCTCTCCTGTGACAAGTCGTCGTTGTTCCTTACAGGCTTTCTGCTGAGCTCTTCTGAGGACTAGAGAACCCTTCGCCAGGGCTAATCTGAAGAGCTTGCTTAGCCCTCCTTGCAGGCTCTAGGAAACACCCGTCCTCCCTTTCTTCTAAATGCCTTCACCCCATCTACTTCCTTCCACACACTGCACTAATGTTTGAGAGGGTTTTGCTGAGTGGAAGGAAGAGTGTTTTATAGAGAATGTATGCTGTCAGACTCTCTTTGTATATTTTAACCCTAGAATCATAGAATCATTAAGGTTGGAAAAGACCTCAAGGATCAAGTCAAACTGTCAACCCAACACCACCCAACCCACTAAACCATGTATGTCCTACAAAGATGTGAATGACAAATACCTAGAAAGTTATTTTTCTTGCAACAATAAAATAACAGTTTTGAAAATAATAGCCTAGGCAGGCAGCCTTCAGTGCTGTCTAACTGAAGAATGGCTGTAGTTGCAGCTAAGGGTAGCAGAAGTACCAAGCAAGGGTGTGAGTGCCTGACTCCATGGGGTCAGAGGAGGGTAAAGCAGCAGATGGAGACGAGAGTTGCTCAAAGACGGGCTAGGGGACTACAGCCCAGGTGAACTTTATGACCTACCTGCTTGCCTTGTGCATCTTTGCAATTCTGAGAGCTACTTTAAATTGTTTAAGGCTTGCTTCTGAAGGTGCTCAAACACTTTCAGGGTGTCATATTCCTGCAGCTTGTAAAAATCAGCTTTGAAAAGCCAGCAGAGGAAGCTGGAGAGGTGGTTAAAGATTTAAAGGGCAGGAAAACCAGAGAAGCTGTGATGCTTAAAGCCAACATCATATAATGTGGGTCTTTACTCATCTGCAGCCCTCTGTCGTGAGCCAGCCTCCGTGCATGAATCATCCTCATTGTGCTTTTGGAGGGTGTTCAGTCCTTTCCCTCCCCCAGCTTCCCAGTTATAACTGGGCTGCATCTGCCCCACTTTCACAGATGATCTGTCTCCCCCTCCCTCTCTCTTTCTCTCTCTCTCTCAAAGCTCAGGTAATTTCCAAACAGGAAGGATTTGTTAGGTAAACTTAAAGTTAACCCATACACGCTTCCTAATTAGCAGCACAGCTAACAAAAAGCAGAGAAATCCTCAACAAAACTGCCCTTCACAGCTTTAGCACATACAGGACCTCATGTCGTCCAGTCCCTGCAACTACTGCACTGCTGGTAGGTGCTGTTCTCATGGAGCTGCTAAAGGAAAGGAGGCCTGAACTCATATAGCTCCCTGCCGAGGAACTAAATCTCCTGCCCATGGGTTCCTGCGGGAGGTTAAACAACCAGCTTTGCGCATGTGGCCACCAATGGCATGTTCCCCATTTTATCTCTGCGACCTTAGACTCTGTGGTCTGATTTGCAGAAGTCGGAGCCTGGCTGCAACTAAAGTAAATGGATTTAATCTTTTACATAACTGAAATCCTTCGTGATGCTAAGCACTCTTAAAAGTGATGTTAGGGAGGGGACAAGTATCTCAGGTGGGACATCTCAAATGGATACTGCAATGACTCAGTGGGAACCTGAGGGTTCCTTCCCTGTAAAATAAAATAGTACCTCCTCACCAACCACAGGGTACTGTGAAAATTAACTAACTACCATTTGTAAAACACTTAGGTATCACAGTGATAGAGAAAATAAATGACTTTCATAGGGCGCAGCCTATAACATAGATCTGCGCACTGAACAAAGGCTGAACACTAGTGCTCAGTCTGTTCATGTGTTACGTACTATCCTTTACAATATGAGGAGCAATTATCCAGGCACTCTTAATTTACCTCGCTAGTGTAATAAAAAAGGGCAAGTAATGCCACGCTAAGAGTGCTGAGGTACACTGATAAGATGGCAGAGTAAAAACCAGTTAAAGTGCTGTATTGCTGTAATGGAGTATACAGAGTTAGTACAGTTTATTTGTTCTGTATTTCCCTCAGTACACTGGTTGCCATTGTCGTTCAGAATTTCTGAAAGTAAAATTTCATCTACTCTAATTCCTTGTGGTGCAAAGTTGATGCGAAGTAAGAGTCACATATTCTCATATATGGTTTATTAACTCTATAAATAAACATTCCCTATGTCAGACTGTGCTCTTAATGATGCTGATAGAAACCATTTGCTTTCCATGACTGCACATAGCGCTGCAGAGATGTGTGAGTTGTTGAGATGCTCCTGTGTATTGTTGGTATAGTTGAAGCAAACACATTCTTCTTCGAATAAATATTTTCTTTCCAATTGTGTTTTTCTACTTGTTTGCACTTCTTGTGCTGGTTTCCCATCCAACCTACTTTATTTTCTTTTCAGAAATCCTTGGGAAAGGATTTTGAACTTCTTCTCAACATACTTTTCTTTCTGAGAAGTGTACTGCCAAAATGAATTTTGTAAGTACTTAATTGATAAACTCCATTAGTACATCAGTAAAGCAATGAATCTGGAAGTCCCAGCTCTTCAAGGCTGCCTGTCCAAATGCCCCAATTTCAGAAGTGATTAGCAGGAGAGGTGTTTCTGACAGCAGAGTTCACTGTCGAAGCACACCGTTTATTGGGTTTGCACTCTCCTGATGTAACTACGGGTCTGGTGTTTGTGGTGCAGGTCACTGTGGCTCAGGCACATCCTGGATTGCCTGTCCAGCTGGGTGGGGAGAAGCAATCAATTCTGGGCTTGATTTAGCCAAGCTATGTTAGTATGAAATGTATAACATGCTAGAAAGGCCTGTTCCCCACCCTTGATGGTAAAAGGAAGTCTGCTTCAAATTCAGACTTTTACACTTCTGTGATGGCAGGCTAATCCTTTCTGCATAATATATTTAAAGATGGAAACCTTCTGGCTATCCAAAAAGACTGTCTCCATGTTCATATTTTAATTAAGATTTTATGAAATACCCTGGTTAGTTCTTACAGGGCTCCTCTGCAGAGTGAAATGCATTTGTAACTGGGGTGTGCTGTCGGTGGAAAGAGTGTAAAACATACAGCATTGGAGGAAACGACAGTGATGTGGACTGTCTTGAGATGAGTTTGATATAGGCTTGAAGCTGACACACGGGAAGGACCAAACAGAAGTATTACAGTCACTTCCATTTCAAATCAGCAAGCCATATAATACTTGTATACTAATTTTCAAAGAATTTGCAAAGTAACTTGTATTTATATGATTTTCTTATCTATCATCTTTCTACTCTATAGAAATCAGAGATTACCACGTATGTGTTAACTGATGATCTTCTTTTTTACAGACAGAACACCATACCACAGATTACCCGTATTATTCAGACTATGCTTCTCTAATTACACAACCTTGTTCTAAGTTGGAAGTCAGGAACTTCACAAAAGCATTCCTGCCAGTTGCTTATTCCTTGATTTGTATCATCGGCCTAGTTGGCAACATCTTTGTAGTGATGACCTTCGCTTTATACGAAAGAACCAAGTCCATGACGGATGTGTACCTCTTCAACATGGCCATAGCAGACATACTGTTTGTTCTCACTCTTCCATTGTGGGCAGTGAATTATGCTGCTGACGAATGGATTTTCGGTGATTTCCTTTGCAAAATGACCAGAGGTATCTATGCAATCAACTTCAGCTGTGGCATGCTTCTTTTGGCCTTTATCAGCGTGGACCGGTACATTGCTATCGTACAGGCAACAAAGTCATTTAAACTCAGGGCAAGAACGCTCGCATACAGTAAATTCATTTGTTTGGTCGTGTGGATATCATCCATCTTAATCTCTAGTTCCTCTTTTCTGTATAGTGAAAGTTACAGCTTCTCCATCAATGAAACCAAAGAGATCTGTGATCACAGATTTGACAGAATGTCTGAAAGCACAATGCTGAAATCACTGCTGCTGTGCCTGCAAGTTGGATTTGGATTTTTTATACCTTTAACATTCATGATTTTTTGCTATGCGTTCATTGTCAAATCCTTACAACAAGCTCAGAATTCCAAAAGAAACAAAGCAATCCATGTGATCGTATTAATTGTAGCTGTTTTCCTAGTTTGCCAGGTACCTTATAACATTGTTCTTCTTGTGACAGCCGTAAATATGGGCAAGATGGACAAATCTTGCGACAACGACAATATAATGGCCTATGCAAAGTACACCACCGAAGCCATAGCATTTTTGCACTGTTGTGTGAACCCTGTGCTCTATGCATTTATTGGGGTGAAATTCAGAAGTTATTTTGTGAAGATAATGAAGGACCTATGGTGCTTGAGATACAAAAAATACAATAAACGGGGTTCAGGGACAAACTCTGCCATTTATCATTCAAGACAGACTAGTGAAATTCTGACTGACAATGGATCTTCTTTCACTATATAAAATGCTTTGAATAGCATTATAACTGAAGGACTCTTCTCACCAAATAACCCAAGCCAGCGTCACTGCGCCTGTGACAGCAAGTCATTTGGGCTTCTATGCGCCTCTGAGGGAGCTCCCACAATCTACAACTCCTCTCGGGAAAATAATTAAGATAAAAGAATAACACCGTCCTGTGGAAAACTGAAATCTTATTGACCTCTCTTAACATTCACCCTCTTCTGAAGTGCACTCTCTTAGAATTATCAGGAAAGTGAAGTTTACAGAGGAACCCTCCTTGTTTTCTAAGGAAAAATTACATCTCCTTTGTCCTACATCACTGAAATTCCCAAAAGTACCAAGTGAATGAATCAGGTTGTGCCCAGGCTCATTCTACTTACCTTTATGTTGTTTTTGTTAATTACTTTTACCTGGACATCCTATTTATGTGTAGGTCTCCACTGTGCTTTTGTTGCAGACAGGTCACGCTGTGACAATACTGACCTAAAGACATGGCACTTTGAGCAAAGCATAGCAAGGAAAGCAAAGAGAGAAATGAAGAAACAGGGTCAAGGCTGCTGACATACCTGGGCTTAGGTGTCAGTTCGTGTAAATCTTTGAAATCTGGTTCTATACCTGCTCATCGGGAGTTGCTTACACCAAGGCTGAGACTGGTCAAAGCCAACAGTGACATGTCTACGGAAGGGAATATTAGAAAAAAAAATATTACTTAAAGAGAACACTGAAATATCCACAGAAACATTTTCTGGCATTGCCTGAGGCTATCTTCTGAACAGAGAATGGAGCTTTGCCTGAGAGATTCTCCTCTTTGTTTGGCACAAGTTTCAGGTGCTGGAATCCATCTCTGCTGATAATGTGGTGAACACCTCTTTCTGAAAAGTTGTTTCTTTCTAGCTGAAATTCACACTCCACTGTTTAAAAGGCGACAAACTGTACAGAACTGCAATTACTCCGACACTTTTGTTGGAATTTGGTTGGTGACAAAACATGATGCATTTCTTGGTATTTAGCTACCACTAGCAAAGTTGCCTTGGGAATGGATTTACTAGCACAAATATGCATATATGAAACTTGCTTTATTAGCTTCAGAAATTATTAAGGACTATATCTAAAAATAAGACCAGAATCTGACTTAATTCAGCCAGAATTTGTACTGAGTCAGCATTTGATTCACTAGGAATACAGGAATATTTATAATAAATGCAATTATTTGTATGCAGCCATGACTTTTCAGCAAATCCTCGGTGGAGGTGAGCTTCACCACACTTTAAGAGTCATTATGGGATGGCAGGGTAGACAGGAGCTGGAGCTGAAGGGCAGAGGGGCAGGATGGAGGAGAGAAGAGGAGCACCACTGTTTCCAGTCTGCTGAAGTACCTACTAGTCCTCTGCAGTTCTTCTGCACTGGGAGCAGACGTGCGAAGCCATGACAGTGTCTGGGTTTGCTGTTGTGTGGGACATCGCGCTCCTACGGCTGTGGAAATTAATGCAATTTGCAGCTTGCTGTTACCTTGGTTGGTTTTTTTTTTCAAGTTCATGGCTGAAGAAATAGCAGAGCTTGGATCACTAACCACGTCATTCAGTGACAATGCAAAGGGCCAAGAAGGACAGCGCTGGAGCTGAAGATCCCTCGAGGGAGGGCATTGATGTGGTACGACACGGAACTACTACTGCTTTGGCTGGTGCAGAGTGAGGTTTTTAAATGTCACTGCCAGGTGTGATCAAGATTGCATGTAATTATCATGACTGAAAAGCAACTTAGGCAAGAATATGATACAAAATTATGTAAACGCAGATGCCTGCATTTGCTGTATATAGCACTGATGGTCTCCTGGAAGAGAATTCAACAAATAAAAAATGTAACTGAAAAGGAAAAAAAAAATCCCCCTCAGATCTAAGACTTTCTTGCCACATGAGTTGCCTTGAAACATTCTCTTACTCAGTGCAAAACCTCTTGTATCTGAACAACGTAGCGTCTCTCCCTCCGAGGCTGTGTGAGGAAGTGTGCCCTAGGGCAGGAAGCCCACCGAGCGCTATGGTGGCTCTCGGGCACAGTCCTGCAAAGCTCAGAAGCATACCCCCACCCTCCTACTGGCCTTGCTGCCATGCCTGCATTGGCCTTCAGCCACCGCTTATCCCCAACACTGCCCCAATGGCCACTGGGCAGGGACGTGGGGGCAAGATGGCGGTCAAGGGGCTGTTGCTGACCCTGCCACTGTCACTGGAGGGGGATCACTGACAGAAACCCAGGGGAGAGGGAAGGCCCTAGGACAGGGTGAGTGTGCCATAGCCCTCGTGAAGCGGTCCCTGGCTGAAAGGGTGTCCTTCCTCGCGGGTGAGGGAGCAGGGGGAAGAGAGCAAAGCTCTGGCCCACAGGCCAGGGCCTTTCCCAGAGACAGAGCTCACTAGGCTGCCTTGCAGGTCACCAGGTGACCCTGGTGAGTTGGAAATGGTGGTGGTGGGACATCTGCCTCATGTGGGAGGCAACACAGCCTTCGCGCTGCCATCTTGTGAGAGGGAAAAACGCTCGCTGGAAGTGATGTTGAGAAGGAGAAAATGTACCCAACTCTCCCCTGACTCTCATGGCTGAGAAGGGAAGGGGAACATGGTGTACATGTGGGACTAAAGCAGTGCTTGGGGTGTGAATGGTGCTGATGTCAGGAGGTTGCTAAAAATCCCATTTGAGGTTCAGCTGTAAATCTCGATTGCCATAAATGATTGCCTTGTCTCTGGGGGAAACAGGGGTGAAAGGGTAGGATGGGCTCTCAAGGGGCTGCTGAGCTGGTAGAGCCACAGCTCCAGCCCATAGGGTGCCAGCTTTCTTAGATTTTGAGGGCAACTACAGAACAGAAGTATGAGCAGTTAAAAATGTAATTTACATGCAACACCTTCTTACCATGTTTTGTGAGATCTGCTGTAAGGCAGAAGAGCAAGGGCAGTTCAGAGCGAAAGCAATGGACGAGGAGAACCCCATTGCTCAATGTTCAGCAGCAGATGGCCATACTGCCAGGCTGGTCAGAGGGTGTTGCTGATGGGCCCTCAGATATTCTGTCTTTCCTTTGGTGGCCATGTCAGCAGAACTGACGGGTGAGCTGGGGTTGGTGTTGGGAGTTTAGGGTGTGAAGAGAGCACAGATTTATAGGAACTCGGGTGTTACTTTCACTGCCTACAGGGTAAATTTTCAGACCTTGTTATGGATGCTGCTTTTTATTATTATTTTCATGTTGTGGTAGCTATGCAACACACATGGTGAAATTTTCTTTTTTTTGTTGTATGTATCCCATCTGTTATTTTTGAAGAAAAAACTTGTTTTTAAACAGGTCCTTATTTCCTACCGTAGTTAAAGAGAGGACACATACTGTGTTGTGTAATGTCATGCACACAGAAGATGTGGCTGATAAGTTCTGAGAAGACAATTCATATCTTCCTCCAGATATGGGCAGGGGCTGGGTTGTGGTATTGGCTGCATGTACAAGGTCTCTTCTTGTTAGTCACTTCCACTCTGCTTTTGGTGGCTCCACGCAGCCCTGCTTGACACTTCCCATTCAAGCAGTTCAGGAGGCAGTTCATCAGTGTACAGTGTTAAATAAAGGCATAATATCTCATTGCAGACAGCCTAAATAGAACTCTGTTTTCTGAGAGATAACATTTTGAAAATGGACCTAATTTATTAATGAGCTCCCCATAAAAAGTGACTACTTTTTTCCCATGGTATTTAAACTTCATGTGCTATCTTTTCTATTTATATATGATATATATAGATAGAATATATTATATATAAATATACCTATTATAATGGCTTGATGTCCAAGTGGAGACTGGTGATGAGCAGCATTCTGCAGGGGTCGGTATTGGGACTGGTGTTGTTTAACATCTGTCGGAGACGTGGACAGTGGGATGGAGTGCACCCTCAGCAAATCTGCTGATAACACCAAACTGTGTGGTGTGGTGGACACGCTGGAGGGAAGGGATGCCATCCAGAGGGACCTGGACAGGCTGGAGAGGTGGACCCATGCAAACCTCATGAAGTTCAACAAAGCCAAATGCAAGGTCCTGCATGTGGGTCAAAGCAATCACAAGCACAAAAGCAGCTCTGAGGAGAAGGACTTGGGCGTGTTGGTAGGTAATAAGCTGAACATGAGCTGGCAATGTGAGCTTGCAGCCCAGAAAACCAACCGTGTCCTGGGCTGCATCAGAAGAGGTGTGACCAGCAGGTCAAGGGAAGGGATTATCCCCCTCTGCCCTGCTCTTGTGAGACCCCCATCTGCAGTGCTGCATCCAGCTCTGGGGTCCTCAACACAGGAAAGGCATGGACCTGTTGGAGCATGTCCAGAGGAGGCCACAAAAATGATCAGTGGGCTGGAGCACCTCCCTTATGAGGACAGGCTGAGAGAGTTGGGGTTGTTCAGCCTGGAAAAGAGAAGGCTCCGAGGAGACCTAATAGCAACCTTCCAGTACCTGAAGGGGGCTACAGGAGAGATGGGGAGGCACTCTTTATCAGGGGGTGTAGGAACAAGATGAGGGGTGACAATTTTTCAGCTGAAGGTAGATTTAGGTGAGGTATTAGGAGGAAATGTTTTCCTGTGCAGGTGGTGAGGCAGTGGCCCAGGTTGCCCAGAGAAGCTGTGGATGCCCCATCCCCGGAGGGGCTCAAGGCCAGGCTGGATGAGGCTTTGAGCAACCTGGGCTAGTGGGAGGTGTCCCTGCCCATGGCAGGGGGTGGGACTCAATGATCTCTAAGGTCCCTTCCAACCCAAACCATTCTGTGATTAATTTTCTGAGAAGAGTGACCACTGTAAACTGGTGAACCTGCAAGAGAGTAACAGTGGACAGAGGAGATAAAAGAAATTTGGACCTTGCTACTAGCAAGGAAAGGCAGAGGAAAGATAATGAAAATTATATGCAGAGATAACAGTTGGAGATGAAGAGTGGAAACTGAAGAGAAACAAGAAAAAACAGTCTAGAGAGGAAGATTTTTGTGATGGAAGATTATTGATAATGATTAAGTACATAACAGGTATAACCTAATTTTATTATTTAGGCCAGACTCTGCTTTGGATCTCTGTAGGTTAGTCTTGTTGACTAGAACGGTGAAAATTTTGGGGGTTTTTGCTACAAAAGTACCAAGAAGATGGTATTTGAAGCTTTCATAATTTGGACTAAACTGGACAAAAAAGTTTTAGATTAAGTGAAAATAATAATATTTTACAAAATGCCATAACAGTTTGTCTCATGAAACATCTATATTTTTTCAGCATTTCCGGTTAGTTTTCAGATACCGTAATAAAAGCCAAGGAAATGATTTCACAAAACCACTGAAAGAGGCTCATAATCTGTCTTTTTTATGCTGCTGCCAAGTAATCAGGGTAGTCCCTCCTACCACCTCCGGTGGATTAGGAGCTCGTACCCTCTTTGAAGGGGTCTATGCAAAGTACAGCTCCAGAAACAAAAAAAGGAGATGTTTCACCCTTAAACTGACCAATAACTCTTAATTCTCTTCTGAGTGGTGTAGTTGCAGGTCCTTCAGGCTGAAGAGGAAATTAAATGACATCTCCTCTACTGTGGGTGAATGACGTGAGACCTGGTGCTAACGATGTGACAAGTAAGCAAGCAGTTGTTTTTCTGGGCAGCTTTGAGCATAGTTATGTTCCTTTTATGACAAGTTCCTTAAAACAAATTCTCCATTATTGGTTGAGTGAACTCCATTATCTAACCTGAATTGAAAAGTGTCTGGGTTTTATTTAGTCAAGAAAATAGAACCTATTCATTAAAAAGTTATTTTCATGGGGAAAGTTCTCATCCACCAGGTCAGCACCCTTTTCCCTAAAAACTGAAAAACCTGTTGCTTGTACAATTTTCTAGCTGATATCCACATTCAGTTTTCTTTGGATTGACACAGTTATGTAACCCAGCTGTACATCCTGATGAACCATTCATATTTTTAATGAAATAATCATCTTCCCTTTTTATTAGAAATGCATACTAAATTACTGCATTATCAGTTTGATCTATATAAATAAAGATGAGCTAAACCGGTCGAAATAATATGATGCCATTTATCAGACTGGTCTGACCATGCCTTTCATTGGCATGCACACGTTGGCTTCCATCTGTATCATGGACACAGAGATGTTCAGGACTGTTTTTAGCTTTTTGTTTGGTTTAAGGCACTTTTTAAAGGAACTTTTAAAAGCTCTTATTCAGTTTTAGTATAGCTTTGTCATTCCTAGATATTTATTTTAGTTAATACAAATAAATGTAATCATATATATTTAATCTGTAGTAACTGGAATTTCTGTATAAATTCGTGATTCACTGAGGATTAGGGGAAGTAGAGAACACTCAGCTCCTTCCCTAAGAAAAAATGGCTGAATATTGAAGTAAGAGTTTTTCTTCAAACTAGAAACTATCTATGATCGTTATTTACATCACCCACAGACAGCCCTGACGCTTCGGTACAGAACACAGTAGTTTTATTTGTGAAGAATTTGTGCTTCGTCCTGCCTAGTGGTTAGGAATTATAAAGGG
Source organism: Syrrhaptes paradoxus (assembly GCA_013400615.1). Classification (NCBI taxonomy): domain Eukaryota; kingdom Metazoa; phylum Chordata; class Aves; order Pterocliformes; family Pteroclidae; genus Syrrhaptes; species Syrrhaptes paradoxus. The sequence continues at coordinate 85,764 of VZTO01026363.1, read as the reverse complement.
AAAAAAATTATCTAAATACCAGAAAATTGGTGATTTTTTTAAAATTTCTTAGCATGGATTGGATCATCCAGCTATGGTTTTGTTGTGATTTCTGGTCCCATTTCTGAAAAACTTTTACAGAGATATGAAGCCATTAAAGTAGGTACAACTGGAACTCTACTTGATATCACAGAATCACAGAATCACAGAATGTTAGGGATTGGAAGGGACCTCGAAAGACCATCTAGTCCAATCCCCCTGCCGGAGCAGGGACACCTAGATCAGATCGCACAGGAACGGTTTTTAACCTATGAATTTCTGGAAGGTATCAGATCAAGATTTGCTTCTAATCCACATAATTTGTTATTATTTTTTGCTAGCATCAAGTATGTTTTTATAAAAAAAAATTTCTAGGTTCTGTATTTCATTATTAAAATACAGAATGGAAGAGAAAAAGGAACACTAAAATACAGAAAATGTACTGTTTGTTAGAATGCATGAACCATGTGTATTTATGGTAAATGATTTGATTTCTTAGAGACATCCATTTTTGAAAGTTAAAATAGTCTTATTAATGTATCCTAGGTGAATTTAACCATTGCTACATTCTCTAAGGGCATTCATGGACAGATATTTCCTGGCAAAACCACTGTGTAAGAAACTTCTTGCCCTGGATGTCTTTTACAAATTCAAGTTACAGACGTTCTCAGAGCTTTGTAAAGGCCCTCACAGCAAACCACAAACCCAACAGCTCTTTGAAGGTTTCCGGCTGGACACTGTGGTTGTGGTCTGGGAGCTTTCTCTCACTGCCTTTGATCAGCTGAGAAAAAATCCGTTTTTATTGTTAAGCCTACAAAACCAGGGTTTTAGGAAATCTTCTTGAGACCAGTTTCTCTGCTGACTTCTACCCCTCAAGAGAAGTTTTGGGAATGCAGATATCAGAAATTAATATTTCTCAAAATCTGCTTCTTCCTACAAAGGCAGCTAACATGCCTAAGACATGGTCAAGCTGTTGGATTCTCCAGCGTTCTTGAGTATCTCCAGCAGATAACTGGAGCATCCAGGAATCTTGTTAGCCATGGGCTAGTTCATATCCGTCTTGCCTCAGGATAGGAGTCAAAGCATCCGAGTGGACTGCAAGGATGAACAAAAACTATCCCATGACAGTGCAGGACATGGGATCTGACAGTTACAAACATACTGGGTAATGGTTTTTGTGTATGTTTCTGTATGGACCTTAACATCCCCCAGAACCAGGCATCAGGAAAATCTCATGGGGAAATGCTAAAGGGAACCATCAGCTGTTATAGGATCTGACATCAACTGAGACATGCTCACATTTACAGAGTTCTGACTGCAGAGGGGTTTATGCTCCCAGAAGCCTGGATACTGCCTGCCACTATCTTGGTTGGGTGGGGAAGCTTATCGAGAATTGTGCACGAAAGGAACTTACAGTGAGATTTTAAAATATTTTTCACTTAACTAAGAGCCAAAGGCCCAGCTGTTAGAATAATGCTGCTCGGGGAAATCTGTCTTGCAAAGCAAGCAGGGGTTAGTGATAACTGGCAGAAAGTCAAGTTTTGTTGGTGTAAGCTGTACCCACATGCCTGCTGCTATAGTCGTGTGTAGCTCCATTGGCAACACCCTTCTTGTGGCCTTTGCCCAAGGTGGGCTGGTAATTCCAGCTGGAAAAGTGGATGTCCCGACATCAACAGAATGAGACTGTTATATGGTACCGCATAGTTCAGAAGTTGAGCAATGCTCCAATTCAAAATCTCTCTGCGAATTATTGGTACTGCGTTCTTGGCATGAGTGTGGATGCTTGAGTGTCTTTAGAACTGTTTGGGCTTTTTGTCAGTCTGAGCTTAGTAGGGTTAACAAAAATGCTACTGTTCACTGATTCTGAAGTTTTTGAAATTTCACGTTGAACATTGTAACATGTTGTGAGACAGTGATGCTATCCTAAGAATCCCCTAACATTGCTTCAAAGAGCATGTGTTTCTTTTAGGCATGAAATTATTTTCATTGTTACTTTTTAAAAAATAATCTGTGTGCTTTGATTTGTTTGTCTGTTTGCTGACTCAGAAAAGTGTAAGATTTCCCTCTAGTGGTTAAAACAAATTGTTTGAATGCATGATGTAGTATCTGTATTATCTAAATTTTTTGTAATTTTACATTGCAAAGGATGCAGAGGAATGTCAGACTTTAAATAGACGTTATTACTTTGTAGATGTAATCAAAGCTTCTTAGCAGCCTGAATGAACCGAGCACAGCTATTACAGAGCACAATGCAGTCACACAGTTTGCTTTTTTCCCAAAGCCAGGTCTCTTTTCTTTATTGTGGGCTTGAGTTGTCTTTGTGTAATGGAGAATAGGTACCCATTTATATCAGTACATTACCAACTACTTGAAATTTCTCTCTCAGGTGAGAGGGTATTGTNATTTTTTTAAAATTTCTTAGCATGGATTGGATCATCCAGCTATGGTTTTGTTGTGATTTCTGGTCCCATTTCTGAAAAACTTTTACAGAGATATGAAGCCATTAAAGTAGGAACAACTGGAACTCTACTTGATATCCTTGATTCTCTTTGCTCATCTTTTGTTAGTATTTGGTTTTTAACCTATGAATTTCTGGAAGGTATCAGATCAAGATTTGCTTCTAATCCACATAATTTGTTATTATTTTTTGTTAGCATCAAGTATGTTTTTATAAAAAACAATTTCTGGGTTCTGTATTTCATTATTAAAATACAGAATGGAAGAGAAAAAGGAACACTAAAATACAGAAAATGTACTGTTTGTTAGAATGCATGAACGATGTGTATTTATGGTAAATGATTTGATTTCTAAGAGACATCCATTTTTGAAAGTTAAAATAGTCTTATTAATGTATCCTAGGTGAATTTAACCATTGCTACATTCTCTAAGGGCATTCATGGACAGATATTTCCTGGCAAAACCACTGTGTAAGAAACTTCTTGCCCTGGATGTCTTTTACAAATTCAAGTTACAGACGTTCTCAGAGCTTTGTAAAGGCCCTCACAGCAAACCACAAACCCAACAGCTCTTTGAAGGTTTCCGGCTGGACACTGTGGTTGTGGTCTGGGAGCTTTCTCTCACTGCCTTTGATCAGCTGAGAAAAAATCCGTTTTTATCGTTAAGCCTACAAAACCAGGGTTTTAGGAAATCTTCTTGAGACCAGTTTCTCTGCTGACTTCTACCCCTCAAGAGAAGTTTTGGGAATGCAGATATCAGAAATGAATATTTCTCAAAATCTGCTTCTTCCTACAAAGGCAGCTAACATGCCTAAGACATGGTCAAGCTGTTGGATTCTCCAGCGTTCTTGAGTATCTCCAGCAGATAACTGGAGCATCCAGGAATCTTGTTAGCCATGGGCTAGTTCATATCCGTCTTGCCTCAGGATAGGAGTCAAAGCATCCGAGTGGACTGCAAGGATGAACAAAAACTATCCCATGACAGTGCAGGACATGGGATCTGACAGTTACAAACATACTGGGTAATGGTTTTTGTGTATGTTTCTGTATGGACCTTAACATCCCCCAGAACCAGGCATCAGGAAAATCTCATGGGGAAATGCTAAAGGGAACCATCAGCTGTTATAGGATCTGACATCAACTGAGACATGCTCACATTTACAGAGTTCTGACTGCAGAGGGGTTTATGCTCCCAGAAGCCTGGATACTGCCTGCCACTATCTTGGTTGGGTGGGGAAGCTTATCGAGAATTGTGCATGAAAGGAACTTACAGTGAGATTTTAAAATATTTTTCACTTAACTAAGAGCCAAAGGCCCAGCTGTTAGAATAATGCTGCTCGGGGAAATCTGTCTTGCAAAGCAAGCAGGGGTTAGTGATAACTGGCAGAAAGTCAAGTTTTGTTGGTGTAAGCTGTGCCCACATGCCTGCTGCTATAGTCGTGTGTAGCTCCATTGGCAACACCCTTCTTGTGGCCTTTGCCCAAGGTGGGCTGGTAATTCCAGCTGGAAAAGTGGATGTCCCGACATCAACAGAATGAGACTGTTATATGGTACCGCATAGTTCAGAAGTTGAGCAATGCTCCAATTCAAAATCTCTCTGCGAATTATTGGTACTGCGTTCTTGGCATGAGTGTGGATGCTTGAGTGTCTTTAGAACTGTTTGGGCTTTTTGTCAGTCTGAGCTTAGTAGGGTTAACAAAAATGCTACTGTTCACTGATTCTGAAGTTTTTGAAATTTCACGTTGAACATTGTAACATGTTGTGAGACAGTGATGCTATCCTAAGAATCCCCTAACATTGCTTCAAAGAGCATGTGTTTCTTTTAGGCATGAAATTATTTTCATTGTTACTTTTTAAAAAATAATCTGTGTGCTTTGATTTGTTTGTCTGTTTGCTGACTCAGAAAAGTGTAAGATTTCCCTCTAGTGGTTAAAACAAATTGTTTGAATGCATGATGTAGTATCTGTATTATCTAAATTTTTTGTAATTTTACATTGCAAAGGATGCAGAAGAACGTCAGACTTTAAATAGATGTTATTACTTTGTAGATGTAATCAAAGCTTCTTAGCAGCCTGAATGAACCGAGCACAGCTATTACAGAGCACAATGCAGTCACACAGTTTGCTTTTTTCCCAAAGCCAGGTCTCTTTTCTTTATTGTGGGCTTGAGTTGTCTTTGTGTAATGGAGAATAGGTACCCATTTATATCAGTACATTACCAACTACTTGAAATTTCTCTCTCAGGTGAGAGGGTATTGTCCAGTTAATAGATTTTTTTTTTTTCTGCAAAACAGATACCAGTGTCTGCAGAGAGTTAAACTCTGGCCCTTTTTTACACTATCCTCAAACTTCTCTTCTAATGCCCAGAAACCAGATAATACAAAGGACAAAGCATCACATGCCCATTTCAGAATTTCAGGCTCACTTGCTGGGAGTTATTTGGTGAATTTCTCTTACTCCTAGGGATTAATTTATAGAAGTGAACAACAGGAGAGGAAGTTTGCAATCCATTTTCAAGCTGCTTTGAATTGCTATTCTATTTTGAGGCTAAATTACAGTGAGTTTCCCCACACCTACTTGTTTTGTGTTAGGGAGGTACTGTTTTTGCTGCACTTGCCAATAGGCAAATCGATCCTAGTTCCACACAGAAAATTCCAGGTATCCTTTATTGCCAGGGACTGAGCAGAACTATTGAAAACGATTGCACTGACCTTGTGGGAGTCCCTTGCAGAAGCAAACATCTTTATAGATAGTGCTTTCTCTGCAGATTTAGCTGTACATGGTTCTGATAGCTTCCTCATAATCTATGTGACCAAGAAGTGTATTTATGTACAGAATTATATACATGCATTTATGTATTTTTTATATACAGATTTATATATCATATATATATACTTATACATAGTGTTTCCTAGTTTGTGGACTTTCAGGTCTCCCTTGCATTCAGCTTTTATCTTCCTTAAAGTGCTTGTCAGAGGTCTTTGTGTCCCAGGTGTTCCTACTGCTTCACATCTGGCTGCTTTGCAAGTCTTTGGGACCAGTTCCTCTGCTAGGGAGGGTCCCTAACTGCACAGCAGAGTAGACTTCAGGTTTTGGGCTGAGTTTTGCTCCCATTATGTTTGCTCCCGTTATCTTTTCTTCTTGCATATGAATGTTTCTGGATACAAAAGGACGGCCAACGTCTCACCATGTTAGTCCCCTGGATGCTGAGGATGTGGCAGTTCAGTCACAGCTCCACTGTGGGACAGGGGGTTGGTGTCAGAGGCTTGGATAAGAAATGGGCAGTGAGAGAAATGTCGCATGTTTATAATATGAGGCCATAAAAAAACCTGTAGGATACTTCTGCTTTTCCAGAGAAACCTTTATTAGGACACGCTGACCGATCTTGTCATCTCCATGTAATTTGTGACCTTCTTCCACATTTGCTTTCAATGCCAGCCCTGTCTTCTTGTTGGGGCAGGTGAAAGGCACTGAGGGGCAGCCGGCTTTCTTCTCATTGATGGAGAGAAGCTATGTGGTGTGTTCACAGGCAATAGAGAACCAGGTCTGAATAATATCTGTTCCCCAGTCGCAGGTCTCTTCTCTGACATTTTGCCTTTTTTTCCCTTGAATTTGTTCATCCTTTCCATTCTCTTGCCATGCTGTTTGTTTTTTCTTTTGCAGCTCTGTGGTGCTACCTGGGTTGATCTTGCAGCAGACCAGAAGAAACCTAGGAACCCGTAATGCAAAGGGAGCTGACTGCTAAACAGATGTTCAGTGACTTTTACTCTGCTCCAGCAGTGTAGAGCACTTCTGAGCAAGCCAAACAAGGCAGCTTTCTTTCCTCATCTGATTTATGTCCCATGTCCTCTTTTTGCCCTAAATTCTCCAGGAGGAGCAGCAAGCAGGGAAGCAGGGGTTGCCGCTCTGTCCTGGTGGAAAAGCTGCTGGCCACTTGGCACTCCTGCCCCTTGCAGAGCTTCTGCTGTGTAGTTCCCATCCGCTTCGTATCCCAGGGTATCTAAAGAAAGGGAAAGAAGCATTATTAAAACACCTTTCTGTTGCATTTTCAGAATGTTGACCATATTTAACAGGTAACTAAACCATCTTACACTTCACAGAGGTCTTTTTTCTGTATGGCACGGTGTACGAATGAGAAAGAAAAAAAAACCAAAACCCTAAACCAAACTGATTCAGAAATCTTCAACTGTAAAAATAATTCTGCTGTGGTGAAACTTGAATGAGCAATATGCAAGGCAACAGAAATCTCTCCTGGGGAGTCTTTACAAGGGCCAAGATAAATTATATGCAATTCAAACCCCCTAGAGTATCCTAAATGGTAGATAGCAAATGAGCTGGGCTTAAATGAGAGAAACTCCCGTCAACTAGATCATTACACTGAATTGTGGATACTGTTACTAAGTTGCTAGTAGTGTACACTCAGGACTGGTAAACAAACCACACTAACAAGTTACTGATTCAGGAAGAGCAAGCCCACACATTGTGCTGCTGTAGCTAGGTCCTGGGTGAAGTCAGGAGCTCGTTCTGAAACTCCTTATCCACGAAAAATAGGAGCAGGTACCACAAAGCGGAGTACGGAGGCTGCGCCGCTGCTCCGTGCTTCCCTGTTTGGGGCAGGGGGCTGCCCGTGCTCCCAGAACCTGAGTGAAAAGGAGAGATTTTAAAAAAAAATGAAAAATTTGCCACTGTTTGATGTCAGTGGTCATAGTCATGAGTCATCAAATAGTAGCTTTCAAATGCACCAGCCATTGTGGTCATATGGAACAAGGAACAGCTGAATACAGATAAGTGGCTGTGTTCCCAACCTTAAATACATGTGTGAATTCCTATTACGTTGTCAAACTATCACATATTGCATAAGAAGAGTAAACCTCAAAGGATAATGAAAATTACGCAAATATAAACAAACCCATTAATTACAAAAAAACCCCCATGATCATCAAATACAATTTCTAAATATATTTGTTAGTATTATCTCCTACAAAAAAAGACTTGAAGATTATAATTAAATCCTAAATATCACTAGGAACTATCTGGAAAGTCCATTTTTATTTAGTTTGATAGCGATCTTGTTTTTCTCTTGAATCCCTCTGAGGTGTGAAGAGTTAGATGTTGCTCTGGTATTACTGATAGCTCTCCTTTTCCCTCTAAAATTTATTGGCTAGATAAGTATTTTTGGAAATTATTCAGCACTTTCAAAATATAATAAAGTTAATGGATTTTTGTGTTGATGTATGCTATTTTTTCATTGTATCAGTTTCGATATGTATCAGCATACAGAAGTTAGTGGGAATTAATGGACAAACGTCATCCTTTTTATGTTCTTGTTGTTATTTATATTGTATGTTCACGTTTACAGAAGCCAAATATAACCCATGAAGCAGCTGCACACTTAATTGCATAAGCAGATTATAAAATGAAGTGTAATTTTGTTATGGGGTTGTACCGTTATTCCCAGCAGAGAAGGATCAAGATCTGGGTCTGGGATTGTTCGGTATCAGAACAGTGCAGATATAGAACAACAAAAAACTCACCAGATTTGGGAGAATGCAGTGAGTGCAGGATAAGTTCAGCACTTCAGTGCTCGTTGAATATTTTATGTTCTGCGCTAGAGAAACGAAAATGATCACCACCGCTGCCAGGGCTTTCAGTTAGATTTCTACTTGTTTTCAGGGGAATTTTGTGAGGGCTTAGTGGTGTTAAAGATCAGGACACGTATGCATAAGCATTCTGACTTTGTGCAAGCAGTTACCACATCGAGTGCTTTAAAATTACAGAAATTACATAAAAAATCAATATTTTTAATGTTGGCTCTGTGAAAGAGCAAAACATTTTACTTATTTATTTTGTCTAATAGTTATTAGGAGACTACCTGAGATAAAACATGTTAGTCTTTATAATGGTTTTTACACGAAAGAAGCCTGCTAAAACAGAGAATCCCCAAGAACACTTCAACAACCGTCAGCCTGTGCCGCCCTTCCCTGTTTGCTCCTGCTGCCCTCCCAGGCTCTCTCTGCAAAGGTGTTTCGAGGTGTCGACTGCTTCGGCCGTATTTACCGAGGAGCAACTTGGTTGCCTGGAGAGGGGGAGGCTTTGCGTGGCTTTGGCTGAGCCGTGCAGGGCAGGGATCAGGGCTGCGGGGAGAGCTGCTGTGTGCTCACTAATTCCCTGGCAATCCACCACAATGAGAAAGCAAACATCCAAAAGGTTCACGGCAGAGCGAGCTGTAGTGTTCAGTGTCTTATCCAAATTGAAGTCAGCTACCAGCCCTGGCAGCTGGTATAAATTATTTCTCACCTATGAAACCTCACACACTAAGAATACACCTTCTGAGATTACAATATATTGAACTCATGACGATCAACTATGATGGACGCTTATTGGAATTTATTTTGAATGAGATAAAAGCTGACATTGTCTTGTTAGCCACTCAGAGACCTCCTTATCAACGTCAAGGTTGGAATATCTTTTCCTTGCTTACGATGTCAGGGAGGTTTCCTCACAAAATCCAGTTCTTCATAAGCCCTTACCTACTGTGCGGTGTGTGTGGTGCCTAAAGCGAAGCATGTGTCTGGAGAGACTCTTGGCAAACGTCACCTGCTTCCAGACCCCACCATTCTTAGTTTTCAAACTACTTTTCCTTCATTTGTATTTTAGAGAAACCATGCCCAGGACATGAAGTCTCCATGTACCTGCTGGAAAATGTGATGTCCATGGGATAGGCTGCCACCAGCCTTTGCATTGCCCCTTACTACTGAGAGTAAGTTCTATGCTGGCAGCTGGTAACTGTTCAGCATTTGAATTTCATACTCTATGAACAACTAAGGGATTTTTGTGGGTATGTGTTGTTTCCTAGGTTAAAAAAAAAAAAGCAAACAAAAAAGCCCCCAATCAACTTGCATGACTGTCAGGTTGGAACTTTCAGCTCCACTTGAGTTTGACCTGAAGTGGAGATCTGTAGGAGAGGCAAATTATCATATCCTGTGCAACACCAGGATTCAAGCAATACTGCTGTGGAGTGCAGTGTGTGTTGTATTGCAGCAGAGAAATGGGGAGGCTCAGGAATCCCATGTTGCCTCTTAGGCTTTGGAGGGAATTGCAATATAGGGTCATGGGCTCTACTCTTTTCTTTAAACGTCATTTCCTAGCTCATGCTTTCTGATCTGTCCTCTGTCTTCACTACACCTGCTTCCTTTTCTTTTCCACTCCCATTGAAGATCTGTTCTGTAGGGTTCTTATTTTAGTATACAATCTGCCCAGGCAGCCTAGACTGCTGTTGGTTTAGGTTTGTAGTTTACTCTCAAGGGAGTTTAAGTCTGCAAACAACATAATGTTTCCTAGCTACACATGATGGATCTGGCAAAGCAGGTGTCGAACCCAGTGGGGTGTGTATACATCTTACACAAACCATTTACATTAAAGTAGGAAGAAGGCACCAAACCATTTTCTTGCCAGTGAATGAAGGTCTTGGAGATTCCGCATTTCACAAAGAGTGCAAATAAGCTGCCTTTGAATCCTCCCGTAGCAGACAAGATGGGGGAGCTCACCCGCTTCAGCTGCTGAAATATACCCCCCCCACCCCAGGGGTTTAAGGTAAGTGGCAAACGCTCCCTGCCTGGGATGGAGCCCAGTGCCTAAAGAGGGGAAGCAGAACGTGTGTGCTGTGCAGGGGTCTCAGCCATACCTGTCTTAGGGAGGGGGGATGCAAGTATATCAGTGTTATTCTTTCTGAAATAAACATTCTTCTGAGTTACTCAAATATCAGGCAGTTTTCTAGTGATGTTTTTGTTTCTTTTTTTTTTTTTCCACATGCCATTTGTTTTCTCCCGTTTCCTCCTGTTAGCTCCATCCCCTGCTTTCTGCAGTTATCTTTGGACATTAAGCACTTTCTCTGAATTTAAACACTGAAGATTTATCTGAAAGACAAGGTCAGGACACTTCGGCAAATGCTTCTAGTGGTGAATTGGTTTTGATTGTAATAGAGTCTTACATCTGTTCCTGCTTGTCTGAGAATTCAGGATTCAATAGTGAGAGAGCAGGCAGTACACCAAAGCCATTTTAGCTGGCAGAAATATTGTGATTTTGTAGGTTTTTTGTATTGCATGTATCCTAACAGTATTGTGTGTATATATGCATATTTATGTATCATATATATATAAATTTATAGTTGTATGTATATTTTACAGATTCTGAAGTCAGGAGATACTCTACAGTCTGAAAACATAATCTCTTGGATGAAAAAAAAAGAAAGAAGGCAAACTACAGGATTGACTATGTCAGTATGACACATTTGTTCATGGGGGTTTTTACTGCATATCTCTAACACGGCTTTTGGAAAGCGGGGCATGGAAGCAGATGCTTTTAAGGAGGAAGACCACATGTCGCAGCAGGCTGCAAATGATCTGGCACGCACGGTACCATCTTCCAGTGTAACCATGGAGAAGGTCATGCCTTCTTTATCCCCAGGCTGGGCTGACAACACGAGTGGGTCCTCCAGCAAGCAGTGTCCACTTTTCTTCCATTCAGAAGCCTGTGGTATGGTGGGCAACAGTAATGTCTCAACAGATAGCTTGGGCCACAACCAAGCTTTTCAACATGCAAGGCAATTATATTATTTGGCCAGCTCTGATTTTTTTACTCAAAAGTTGGCTTCCTCCAGTGTAATCCAGGCTGGAATTCATGATGCAAGTGACACCTTGGAAATATTCACTCCTCCTTTGCTCCCTGCCTCGGAGGCTGGGGTGAACCATTGTGCTCCCACCTACAAAAACACGGAGCAGGTTTGTTTGCTTTAAATAATCACTGGATTTATAACTGTAGATTGTATATTTCTGATAGTTGCACAGGCTTTTCAGGAAGAAAGGGACAATAACTTTTGTGTCTGTCTATAGGTAGGAAGTTTTACTGGCAAGCACTGGGAAGGGCATCTGTCTGATGCTGTTGCATCCATGCAACAAAGTGCTTTTCCCAGGAGACAATTAATCAGTTTTTCTCTTGTTCCTCCTTTTCAATAGTCATTGCTACCTCCTTCCCTCTGGTGAAAAAAATTGCGTGTTCTAACACCTTCTTGGTGCAAAGCATGGATGGACACTTCTCTCCCTTTTGTGATTTAGCTTCTGTGGGAAGGAAATCCCAGTACACAGACCAGAAGAAAACACTGGCTGATGTGAGAATAGGCACCTACTGCCTTCACAGTGTCAGTGTACCCTTTGGGTTGTAAAATGGCAAAAGAGTTTTAAAATAAAAATGTCAACATTCTTTATTAAAAGTAATACACAGTTTAAGAAACACCCACCCTCAAAGTCCAGATACGGTGATTCTTTCTGATTAAAAACCATCCAAAACCAGGGTTTAATACTATATCTTCATGATATTTTCAGTCTGCAGGGCAGCAGGACCGGGTGATGAGGCAGCAGATGGAGCAGCTGCAAAGGCTGGTAGCTGAGCAGCAGAAAATCATCGCACTGTACAACCCAGGTACTCGGGGAATCCCTCCTGGTGCTGCAGCAGCCTCACCTGCTGATGCTTGCACTCCAGCAGTGAAATGAGGCCGTTCCTTAACAAAAGGTTTGATGGTTGTTTTCAGTGGCTGGGCACTTTTCCTCCAGCAGCTGGGCGAAAACATTAATTTCTTTACAAACATTACACACAAGCTGCAAACCCCAGAACATAATCCTTTGCACTTTGTATGTTAAAATTGCAGGAGAACCATGAGGAGTCCTTTGTGTTTAATAACAGATCTCCTGTACAGACTGCTATTGAAGTATAGATTTGAAGGGTATGGCAGAAAATTATAGTATAGTGGTGAGCTTTATTTTTAAAAAGCGAGGTTTTTTTAACTTCCCTCTACTCCCAGTGCAGCAAAAAATGGAAGAAAATAAAAAGCCCCAGTCTTGTCAACCTGTGCATATGCATACATAATTACATCCGTATAAATACACCTAATGGTCTCTGCTGGCTTCCAGTGGCAGTGTCTTTTAAGAATATCTGAGCTCTGGGGCTTTGCTTCATTCCCTCTCAGGCACACAGGGTCAGAGAACCTTCTGTAGGAATGACAAAAAGTTGGGCTGGACAAACAGCAGCACTGTTAGGCTGCACCACTTTCTTCAGGTTCCCAGGGAGGACTGAACAGCGCAGTGTGAGAAGGAAAATGCCTGGGGTCCTGCTGTGCTTCATCGTGCAAACTCCTCTTCCCCCTGCCCCTGTGCTATAAGTCGCTTGATGCATTTCCGAAGAAAGCAAGTATGGTTGGTATCGTGAACTCAAGACCGAGGTCATACAGTCAGAAATACATTTATAGGATGGTGTTTGGGTGTATTTACATATCCAGACACATTTAGCTAACATACAAAGCCACAAACTGGTTACTTGGATGAAAAGCTGAATAAAATCTGCACTGAAACTTCTCATCTGTTAGAGGAGGAGGTGTAGATCGAGGGTAGCAAAAGGCATTGCATCATCTGGCCCCATTAAGTCCTAAAGAGGTAAAATATGAATAACTACTATGTTATCTTGTTATGACAAAGGTAGTTGCTTTAATATTGCCATGCATTTAAAGAAATAACACAGTGACCAACAGGAAAATCAAAACCTCATTGAGCTACAGGCTGTCATTCTAATGTCTCATGGTAACACAGACAGATGCCCACCTCTTAGCTGAGTGGTTAGGGCACCTGTCCAGAAGTAGTGAGTCAGGCTTTTTTTTTGAGAATGTGCCAGACAGGATTTGAACCCACAGATAAACCTTCTTCCAAGAAACGCTTTAACTGGAGGGTGAAGCAATTTCAGTCCCAGGCACTTTCTATTATTCTTGTTGAAGTCAGGTCACAGGACAGGAGGGAACCACGGTGCGGAGAAAAAAAAAAAAAAAAGAAGTGAGCCCGATTTTGTAACCTCATACAGGGGTTTCTTTCCTGGAAGTGGTGAGCCTGGTCTCTGCTCCCTGTGCAGGACTGCTTATGTCTTTTCCACTTGGAAGTCTTATAATAAATTGTGTAACCAGCCATCCAGAGATAAAAGGAAAACCTTCCCTTTTTTTTTTTTTTTTGCATTAAGGAGTGCCTCAGAAGTACTTTGCAATACCTAACTTCTACCTTCTAAGGGACTCAAGGAGTCCTAGGGGAAATGTGTGTTTTATGTGCTCAGGAGTACATCCCTGGAGCATATGATAATTTTGGTTATGACTGATGGTTGCAGCAAGCATGTTTTACAATTTGGATAAAATAACAAAAGCAGAGTTTGATTAGTTCACTCTGAACATGCAAACTGACACAGAACATGAACGCAACGTTGGTTTTGTGCAATACCAGTTTACCAAGAGATTTCTAGTTTGGTGCAAGATATTTGTCTTAACCTTCTCTAATTATTCTTCTCTGATAATTATTTTTAGGCTTTTCTGTTTCTCCTGCGATACCTTCCCACCCAGTACCCACGACACCCCCCCTTCCATGCTTTCCAGCTACTTCAGTTCCTGTCCAGTTCCCATCAGAAAACTCTTCCCAAGTTGAGAGCCCGGAGCGCTCACAGACCTCTCACTTTGCAGTGCACTCTGCTGGGCAGAGCAGATCTCTGCTGTTCGTGCCACATGAGAGCAGTTCAGAAATCTCAGGAGAGCACGTGCAGCTTTCAGATTCAGGTGGGTAAAAAGCGCTGGAAAACTGAAGCTAAGGCTATTGTGCAAGTCCTGTGAATTTTTGCCCTTGCGAGGGATGGTTACTGGTTTTATTGCAGTTCAGGGGAAGGTGCTTTGGTTTTATGGTGGCTTGTTATAAAAGCTTTTACAGTCTTTTAAACTCATTTTTTTTAACTTTTTGAATCACAGTCATCCTGCCTCTCAATCTGAGCAATTGATCCTTGTGGATATGAATGGAGCAGAAAGTCACTAAACTGGAAAAGCTGAGTTACATGAAGTAGGGAGTATGTTATAGTTAGGGGGAGAAGCACAAAAAGTAGGCAGTAGATATAGCTCCCAAAGGAGAGAGAACGTGTTTCTTTAGCTAGGAAGGCCTGCTCTTCATCAGCGATCTTGGTGTTTCTCACATTGATGTGGAGTTGCATCATTTGGAGGCAAAACAACTTGGTGTCTTCTCTTTGCTATGCTTTGCCAGTGTTGTCCTCTGTAGGAAGAGACCAACGGGTGAGAAAGAAGAAAGAGCAATTTGCAAGAAATCGAAAGTTTATTTCAAAGTGTGGGGAACAGGAACAAAAAGAAGTGGAGATGAAACCGCTTAAAGGGTTTAAAGGATGTAAATCAGACCTGCACCCTGGCTTCCTTTGAACTCTTACAGCAAGACCTGACTGTGATGCTGTGAGACAGTCCTGTAGTACAGCTGAAACTTTAATTTCATATTCTTCAAGCTAGCTCAGGGGCAGTACTCTCACTGAATGAGTCTTATCTCCTTCTTGTGCCTGGCACTGTTATTTTTTTGCTGGGTTAAACTGAACCTGGGTCAGCTGCCCAGCGGAGTTATCAGAGATCTTCAGACATACTTCTGCCAGAACTAATGGGGTGTGTGTGTGGACGAGGACAGCAGGAACCTGAAAGGAAGAACACATTAGGATAGGGGGAGGTATGACTGCTTTTTTTAACAGCAGCTTGACTTAGAACTGCTTTGTGTGTGTTAAACTCAAACTTGAAGGTGCAGAGACCTTCCTACATCAGGTTAACTCCTGACTGGAAGCTGGTCATTCTTATTCTTATTCTTATTCTTATTCTTATTCTTATTCTTATTCTTATTCTTATTCTTATTCTTATTCTTATTCTTCTTCTTATTCTTAATTAATTCCCTTTCTTATTTAAAGGCATAAGCACTGAGCCATTACTTCCGTGTCCTGAGAGCCCCACAAAAAAACTTTCCAGACAAGATGCTCAAGAAGAGAACAAAAAAGAAAACGAAGGTGACTTACACAGCTGCTTGGACACATTGCTCTTGCCTTGCACTGGGAAGCAGTAGGTGAAAATTACAGTGCTGGGGCACCTCTCCTGTTAGAGCATTCTAGAGACAGCATAGGGACACACTGGTTCTGCACCCCTTGTGGCTGCCAACCTGCTGTGTCACCTCAGAGGTATTCTAGTGCAAGGCGGGTGAGAAGGGAGCAGAATCAGCACTGCTTCTCTGCTCTCAGATTGGAGGCTTGTGGTGTGTAGCTGGGAGAGCCTGAGGGAAGGATCTAAGGCTCTCCTATTCCTATTGTTGGACCAGAAAGTGCTTTCAGTATCTTACAGAGGACTTCAGTAGGTCTGGGTGCATTAACATGACAAAGTGAGCTATATAGTCCCTGGCTGCAGTAACAGTGTGTGGTATGAATGAGCCAAAGGCTTTTTGCTCCAGCTGACAAGCCTAATTTGAGCCAAAAGAGCCAGTCTCCATTAGCTGCCACTTAGAAAAAAGATTAATTGAAGTGAGAGCCTTCTTGCTGTAGTGAGCATAACCAGTAAGTTTCAACAGGAAGATGTACAAATTTGCACTTCTGTGAAATGGAATAGAGGACGCCCAGTTAGAACATCTCATGTGTACAGATACAGCTTGTTAAAGTGTTTAATGAACCGGCTTGCAGCTCACAGAATTACAGACACGTGAGTAGTTCAGTGCTGTCTAGCAAAGTGTCTCCACTGCAATATTCTGCAGGGAACACATTAACCAAGCATTACAAATCTCGAGAGGCAAGGAGGACAAATCACACCATTTGCCCTTTCTTGATTTCCAGCAGCTAGCCTAGAGGATCAGGAGCCTCTTTTTTTCATGGGTTGCATCTTTCCACCTACTTAAGTCAATTGTATTCTATGAAGTGTTTTCAAAAATCAAAACCTTGCTTATGCTGTTGAAAATATAAACATTTCTAATTTATTTTACAATGTTTATTTTTCATTTATTCATTCTATAAAGGCTTTGTTTTCATTGACCTTTTTCCTGCTGCTTAGATAATACTCAATTAAAAGAACGGAGTTTCCGTGAAACTTTTTTTGCTGTCAGAGAAGAACAAAGAGAACAAGTAGAGGAGGAGATTCCTCCATCTCCCTTTGGCATAGAAGGGAAGATGAAGACTGGAAACACAGAATACAGGTGAGAAATTATCTTAGTCAGTCAGTCCAGCATGTTTTCTTTCCACATATACTGTACATGATATATTTGCAACACAAAGGCTCTTTCCTGTGCCTGAGAGTTGCAGGTTTGCATGGGCAGAGATTGGACAGGTCTACAGACTGGCAGTTTATCTACTTCTATATAACAGGATGCTGGTTTAGCCAATTTAAATGAACTGGTTTTGCAGCTGTGATCTTCAAAAGATAGAAGTAAGGCAAAAAGTTGGCAGGGAGAGATAACATCTTTTGCTATGCCTTCATTTCTTCTGCAGTGGCCACCAGTTTGTGATAGCAGCATCAGCCCGAGTAGCTTGTTCATTCTTGTCCTTGCCCTGCCTCTTCAGCTGTGCCAACACTATTTTTCATGTGCTTATATAATGGACTGGGCAGCAAAGTAATCCTTATTAAAATTATCTGGAGAGAGGAGAAACGTAACTTTTAACTTTCATCGGTTCTCTGATCTGGTTCATCACTGCACTGAAAAAGGAGTTGTACCAGCACACCTAGCTCGTGGCACTAGTGGTTGGCACAAGTGGCTTTTAGGGTGAGCTGGATGAAACTAAAGCACAGAATGTACTCCAGCTCTGCGTGACATTCCCACTGTGGGACCAGGCTGTAGTTGGTTTGAACTTCCCTGAAATGCATCTTGTCTAATGGTCTTCAGCAACAATAGTTTTGCTCTACAGATCTAATCCTATTAGTCCATGCATGCAGCCATGGACAGAGCCAGACCGACAAACAATAAGGATTATCCATGGCACAGTGCTGGTAGGTGGAGGCAGGGTATAGAAAGAGCAGCAATGTGCTGTGTAACTAGTACCTCCACTAGACCCAGGATTTTTAAATATTCAGTAGAAATTATCAGTAAGTGACTAAAGGCTTTAAGCACAGTTCCAACGAAATAAGATAGGTTAATGTATGCTGTATTATGCTTCATTTTGAGTCGGTGTTCAGTTGGTCTCTCTACAACATAGTAGACATTATTTTCCTCCTCTCTCACTCTTCACCAGCTAATTCAAACCATTTTGTCAGAAAGATAGTGAGTCCTTTGTGGCTGGAACTAGCTCTAGTCTGGAGAAAATGCCTGAAATATTTATTTCTTTTAGCTATTTTCTATTTTTAAGGAGAGAATGATGCCAACCAAAAAAATCTTACTTGCTAAAAGCATAATGAATGGTTAGTCTAGATAGGATGTTTTACAGTGAGACTTATGTGTCACATAATAGTGGGTTTTTGCTAACGTGCTTCACATTACAAAAAAATAAATGGACAGAACATTTCAGTTCTAAACTCAACATCAGCTCCATGAGAATTATCAAAAGAAAACTAGTTGGAGAACCTTACAAATAAGTACCTTCCTGTTCCTTGCCTAGGCCAATGACACCAGGATTTGGTATTAGACAGAAGCTTTCTGAAGAATTTGCTGAAGAACAACTTAAAACAGCAAAACAGCAGAAGGAGCAGCAGGTACTGTGCCACTGGTGCCCTCACTTTGGTTTTGACAAGTCCTCATGGACTTGGGTATTGTGTGGGCTCTGTTTTGGCTCATTGCATGGCAGCACATTTTCCCACTCTTCTTTCAGGTGATATTGGAAGATTTTTCCCAAAAGTAAAAAAACCCCAACCTGTATTTCTCAGTCACAGTCATATTCCCCAGCAATTCCCACTGGATTCTTCTCTTTCCACATACTTTCTGCATCATAGTTCGTGGCCAGGTCTCAACATCCTTAGCTAAATTAGATCTCAGGGTTGATTCTGTTCGTTTATTTCATAGTAAACAGTCCATGCAGCCTCTTATATGCCACTAGTGTGAGAATGGGGACATTTCCAAATACAGTTTTTGTACAAGGGCCAAGTACAATAATACCTTTCTGCTTTTTTGCCTTATGTGCTGTTTGAGATGAATTTATGTCTGACACCTCTAGGTGTCAGACTCAGCATTTTGTTAGGTTTGTTGGCTTGGAAGATGCACATTTCATCACTCAGGAATTTTCTCTATGTCTCCATGGCAAAATAACATCTCAAACTGATGCATTTATGTATTTCTGTGTCACATTGTAGAAAATATTCAAATTTCCTTTAAAAACAAGGACAGAACTTGTCTCACCTTCTATCATGTCAACACTTGAGAACAACTTAGCCATCCGATTCTAATGCTGAATTATTGGAGGCGTCACATCGTGATGGCTACTAAAAGTTCTCNTTTTTTTTTTTTTTTAGAGTAAAGCAAAAGTAACACCACGGAAGACTTTTCTGAAACGAAAAGAAGGTATGGCAAGGCTCAAAAAAAATAAACAGAAGCCTTTAAAAGAAGACAGCAAGCATTCCAGAAGAGCTGGTTTGGACTGCTGGGGTCATTTATCCAAGCCTGGCCAAGTGGATGCAGGCAGAGTGCACCCAGGGGACTCCTCTCAGTTACATCTGCGGGTCAGTAGCTCCATGGTGATGGGTACACATGAAAAAAAATCAGACTGTGCTCTAGCTGAGTGGGAGATAAAGGCTCAGCCAGACTGTGAAGCAAAAGGAGTTCAGCTAAGTGCAGAAGAAAAAGAAGTGGTTGGGAGAGATGAAGACGCAAAGGAAAATCCTGTTGACTCACCACAGAGAAGGTGGCCTGAAATCCTGCAACCATGTCCTGAAACAGGAACAGAAATGAACCTACAAATAGGCGAGAAAAGAGAAACTCACCATATGGATTCTCTAGGACAAGCAAGCACAACTGATGGGAGACCTGTGGAGGGTACCCTGCAAAAGGACCCAGGGAGGATGGATTGGTCGCTGAAGGGTCATCTCACAGGGGGAGAAAATCCCCCCTTGGAAGTCCTGAAAAAGCATTCTCCACTCCAGGATTTAGAAATAGGTTGTACCAAGGAGGCAGAGGGGATTGCAGGCCCTGCATTCAGACGGGGTCAGAAGGGGGTTCAGGTGTGCCCTCAGGAACTTGTTCCAGGGAGCCTGAGCTCAGAAAGCAAAAGGCAAATCCATACTGGGTTTCAGATGGTCAATGACAAGATAGTAAAAATTACACATAGCTCATCTGAGGCTGTGAAGAAGGGAAGCTCATCCTCAGCCTTGCAACAGGAGTGGCAAAGGAAGGGGACAGCTGCCTCGACATGCCATGTTGCTTCTTTGTCCTACGAGTCAAGCTGCTTATCCTCTAACAGTGACGATGACCCCGCATCTCAGTATACCTCCCAGCACGGCTCTCAGGGAGCAGATCATACCGATGGACGTTTGGATCTCTCTGACGGTGATTATGTTAGCGATGAGCCCAGTGGGACTGAAAAAATGTCTGTTAACAAGTACGGCAGATCACCCCCACGGAAACAAGATATTCAGGCAATCTCAAGGCAACACGGTTTCTCCCGCAGCACAAGTGGCAGTGACTCCAGTACTGGGGCTGTCAGGCTGAGAGGGAGCAAGGCTTGCTCTTTCCCTCAGCAGTCCCCATTCCATCTCACAAAATCGAGAAGGAGAGAGCATGAGCCTGAACCAAAGAATGAGGATAGGGTCAGGGGTGTTAGAAGCCTACATCTGCCATCCTCAACAGTGGCCAATGAGATTCCTGCTTTCAAGATTAAAGAAACTCCCGCAGTACAGGAACCACAGAAAAAACTGTTTACAGACACATCAGGTAAGAGCTGCTTGAGTTTTGATTGACATTTATTTTAACAGGGGAAAAAAATTATCTTGGATTTATGACTCTTTTCTGTGAATGTTCCCTAGGTATATGCCCACCTCTCAGTCCTAAACTGGAAAAAAAAGGGAAGAGGGGAGAGATATATCTTCAAGCTTGGCTCTCCATCATCACTAGCCNCAGGAATTTTCTCTATGTCTCCATGGCAAAATAACATCTCAAACTGATGCATTTATGTATTTCTGTGTCACATTGTAGAAAATATTCAAATTTCCTTTAAAAACAAGGACAGAACTTGTCTCACCTTCTATCATGTCAACACTTGAGAACAACTTAGCCATCCGATTCTAATGCTGAATTATTGGAGGCGTCACATCGTGATGGCTACTAAAAGTTCTCATACCTTCCCTGTAGTCTTGGGGCTGTTACTTACACACTCAGTTATCTGCTGCCAATGTCTTCAAGGCTTCTGGTGTCTCAGCTTTTGAAATTATAATAAATATCTTCCTGTCTGGAGAATGATTCTCAGATTGTGATTGTCAGGATTTTTGGTTTTGGGGTTTGTTTTGGTTTTTTTTTTTTTTTTTTTTTTTTTTTTTTTTTTTATTTTTTTTTTTTGTTTTTTTTTTTNTGAAAAAAAATCAGACTGTGCTCTAGCTGAGTGGGAGATAAAGGCTCAGCCAGACTGTGAAGCAAAAGGAGTTCAGCTAAGTGCAGAAGAAAAAGAAGTGGTTGGGAGAGATGAAGACGCAAAGGAAAATCCTGTTGACTCACCACAGAGAAGGTGGCCTGAAATCCTGCAACCATGTCCTGAAACAGGAACAGAAATGAACCTACAAATAGGCGAGAAAAGAGAAACTCACCATATGGATTCTCTAGGACAAGCAAGCACAACTGATGGGAGACCTGTGGAGGGTACCCTGCAAAAGGACCCAGGGAGGATGGATTGGTCGCTGAAGGGTCATCTCACAGGGGGAGAAAATCCCCCCTTGGAAGTCCTGAAAAAGCATTCTCCACTCCAGGATTTAGAAATAGGTTGTACCAAGGAGGCAGAGGGGATTGCAGGCCCTGCATTCAGACGGGGTCAGAAGGGGGTTCAGGTGTGCCCTCAGGAACTTGTTCCAGGGAGCCTGAGCTCAGAAAGCAAAAGGCAAATCCATACTGGGTTTCAGATGGTCAATGACAAGATAGTAAAAATTACACATAGCTCATCTGAGGCTGTGAAGAAGGGAAGCTCATCCTCAGCCTTGCAACAGGAGTGGCAAAGGAAGGGGACAGCTGCCTCGACATGCCATGTTGCTTCTTTGTCCTACGAGTCAAGCTGCTTATCCTCTAACAGTGACGATGACCCCGCATCTCAGTATACCTCCCAGCACGGCTCTCAGGGAGCAGATCATACCGATGGACGTTTGGATCTCTCTGACGGTGATTATGTTAGCGATGAGCCCAGTGGGACTGAAAAAATGTCTGTTAACAAGTACGGCAGATCACCCCCACGGAAACAAGATATTCAGGCAATCTCAAGGCAACACGGTTTCTCCCGCAGCACAAGTGGCAGTGACTCCAGTACTGGGGCTGTCAGGCTGAGAGGGAGCAAGGCTTGCTCTTTCCCTCAGCAGTCCCCATTCCATCTCACAAGATCGAGAAGGAGAGAGCATGAGCCTGAACCAAAGAATGAGGATAGGGTCAGGGGTGTTAGAAGCCTACATCTGCCATCCTCAACAGTGGCCAATGAGATTCCTGCTTTCAAGATTAAAGAAACTCCCGCAGTACAGGAACCACAGAAAAAACTGTTTACAGACACATCAGGTAAGAGCTGCTTGAGTTTTGATTGACATTTATTTTAACGGGGAAAAAAATTCTCTTGGATTTATGACTCTTTTCTGTGAATGTTCCCTAGGTATATGCCCACCTCTCAGTCCTAAACTGGAAAAAAAAGGGAAGAGGGGAGAGATATATCTTCAAGCTTGGCTCTCCATCATCACTAGCCATTTTTCCTAAGTCTGTTGCTTGAGGTGCCCTTTCAAGTGCAGACTTTTGGCCTCACGAGATGAGGGAGAGGTTTAGTGAGTTCCTGGAGTCAGTGCTAGAGTTCCCTGTAGCTCAGGTATGTTCCTCCCACTGACTCCTTGACAGTGAGATGTTCACTTTCTCTATTTACCCTCCTCAGAGATAAGGTGATTTTTAAAAAGGTGGTCAAAATAATTTCCCAAATTTGCATGTTTTGTTCCTAAGACACAGAGAGCCTCACATCATGGAAAATTGCGATTTCCTAAGAACATCTTCAATCAGTTTGTCCTGAATGCGGTCCCAGTACTTTGGTCAACCAATCTTTCTACTGTTTGTCCCAGTGATCTTACTTCTGGCAATGAGATGGTATCCTGCTTGAGCGGGTTTTAGTCCTTTTTATTAAACTGGACCTTGACTTTTCTTCTCTCTTAGTTTCCACTGAAGAACTTCCCCCATATTGACTCCTCATCCCAAACCCACTGGCTGTCTGCTTGTGTAGGATTGGTCAAAATCAGCTTTCCTGCCTGCAGTAATTGCCAGGGCAGAAATATTCTCTTCCAATCACTCCCAATTGCTCTGTCACAACTTGCTAAGGTCCATGTCAGGCTGCTGTTGGGCCTTTTTGAAAGTTACATTCAAAATAAGGTTGAACTACCACATGGCATTCACATTTATGAAAAATAATTCAGCTATCAACACCAATATATCACCAAATCCATTTCACTTATCATGATTTGTAGGACCTGGATTGCACTACTGAGAACTACGCTGGGAACAGAATACTTGCATAATTAGGCAAAGACACATTAATTCTTTTTGACAGACTAAGCAACAACGCTTACTGCACTTACACAGACTGTGGTTTTAAATACATAGAGAGGGTTCATAAATATTCGGAAAGTTCTGTGTACTAACGTAGGTGTCTTTGTAGAAGAAACCCAGAACATCCATACCAGAGGATTAGAGACTGGAGGATCTCGCAGAGGAACCCCTGCACTGACTAGGGTGGAAGAAGAACAAGAGAAAGCAATGCATTGTCACAGGTACACCAGAAATCGATTTGCAATGAAGCACTATTTCCTTTAGGATCCTTAAAATCGGGCTGCTAAATTCTTACTTACTTATCTAGCTTCTTTTTGAGGACATCTATGTCGTCTCCGAACTGAAACGCTGATTTAACTGTCTAGATTAAAAGTAACGTGCCAAACTGAAGGGGGCCAACTCTGAAAACACTGGTGCAGATTGGGTCTTAGAGCTGAGTAATGCCAAATGCTTCTGAAAAGATGATGAACATCTTCAGGTTACACCAAAATCAGTAAGAACTCAGGGTAATTTGTTTTATGGGATCAGGCTGCTGATGGAGTAAATGATAAACTCACATTCACATCAGGGTAGCCTGTATTTCTGAAGTTAATAAAAGTGTACATATAGCAGACATCAATGCCAACAGCATTGTTATTTCCAGAATACCTGTACTCAGACTAGGCTGAGGATGGATTTGGTACCATATAAATGAAGAATTTGAAAATTCAAGAGAGTTGCTTTTGTAATTTGTGGTAATTATTAAATGCTGAAAATCGGTTTGGTTTTATATCTTCAGAGAAGAAAAATAATTCCTTACCACAAAATCCCTGCAAGAAATGAGTTTTAAAACTATGGGGTTTGAAATGGAAGTGCCTTCACAACTGTAACTAGTTACAGGTTATGCAAATGCCTCTAATAAAAATTACGCATGCTTACAAACATCTGAAATATGTGTTTTTAATGTGATTAAATCTGTTAGAAATTACTACGTACCAGCTACACAGGAGAGATTCTTTTCCTCTTTGCATTTCAAGCCTAGTTCTTACCCAGTGCCAAATTAGCGTAATTTATTGATTTGTATTTTTATCTCAATATATAATGCAAAGCGAGAAATCATTTTTCACATCTGCTTGCCCATTCCTCTTGATGTCAAAGACCGTGGGATTAGTGCCAAAGGATATTTCTGAATTTCATTTATCAGTTTCGACCATTTCCTCCTATAGCAAAATGCTTTCAATGTCTTAGAAATAAATGGCTTCATTGAAGATCCTTCTTATCTATGATCTTGCAAACGTGTTGGAAGATGATCTCTGGCTGACTGTGACAGGTGTTCCAGATGTGAATATTTGTGGGATTTGGCAGGTAATAAAGCCACTATTGAAATTAGGTGCTGCTTTTACTTTTACGGGTATAAATTTTGGCTGTGGAGGGATGTACTGGTGCAGAATCACTGCAGTGCCGCACTCTGCCAGCACTGCATTCTCTGCCTGTTGACAAAAGCTGCCTCACAGATGATGTTGGATTTGATTTTTTCATAATAATGCAGATTTTTAAAAGAGCTTTCTGTGGATTTATTCATGTCGTTAGCCGTAGTAGCCCCTAGCATTTCCACACAGATTTTTATCCAGAAATGCCTGCCTAGTATAATATGTACATATTTTCCTCATTTTTTCTGATTTATGAGCTAAAAGCAATGGCAAAAGGCAGCTTCTCCTCCTTGACTGTGCTGATTTATGCAAACCGTATGCAAACCAAGAATCTGCTTGTGTTTTTAAACCAGTAACCAGGACCACAAGACAGCCACCACATCAACAGCACTTGTGTCATGTTGACACCTTGTGCTCGTTGGAAGCAATGAAAACCTTTTTGAGAGCAGCACGACGTGCCTGGACCTGCCCAGTCTGTTCATTCTTTCATTTCCAAGCACTTTGTTTTCAGACCGTTGCAGGCACAAATAATACAAGCAAGAGGGTGAAAACTGTTGGGATGTAGCGTGGTGTGTGTAGCTGGTGCCTGACGGAGCCTGGACAGTGGTCAAGGCAGCAGCCTGCGGCTCCACCCGAGGTAGTTGCTGCTAGCTCTTGACATCAGTCAGAAGATTCAACATTGGATATTCAACAATGGACAAGCTCATTTGCCATTTTCAACATGTAATTTCCTTGCAGTATTGAATCTGCACTCTTTCTGGATCAACAGCAGTAGCCAATATGTTGTGTTTTTTTTTTTTCCCATCTTCATTTCGCTGAAAGATTTTTTCTTGTAAAAAAGATTTTTGCTTCATGTATGTTTTTGCCTCACAGCCCACTGCGATGTGCCTCATGCAGAGGTGTGCCTGGGATGCATGCAAGAATTTGCGTTAGCACAAAGTGCTCAGCCTTTTTTATGCATTTTGTATCTGTGTTGTGCTATAGCTCCTATTTGCAATCTACTGCCAGGGTATGAACTGATTGTCAGAGGCTCCAAAGAAGTATCGTGTGTGGTCCTGGTGCCCTTGGTTATTGCGTTTCCTCAGGTCAAGGCCTGTTTTCTAGCCTCGAGGCAAAGCTGCACAGCAGAACACCTCCCTAGGACTAACCTGTCTTACCCTGCAGACCAGAGTGGCTGCATCCCAGCTGTCTGCTGGCCCTGATCCCTGGCCTCCACTAACCTCCAAACCTTGCTCGGCTCAGCCTAGAGTAGTGCTGGGTGGTCGATGCAAAGAGCAGAGCTCATGCTAGCAAGATAGTGCTCTGGACAATTGCACACTTGGGTTCCTGCTCCAGCTCTGGTTTGTTTATTTGTACAGATGTAACTCTTGTGTAACTAACTCTGCAGAGGTTGGTACCAGCTGAGATGCTGGAAGGAATAGCTACCTGGATTTTATTTTACAGGATGCAAGAAACTTAAGACAGCGCTTCTCAGTCTTCAGTGGAAGATGTTATATATTCATCTCGTGTCTTGCTTTTGTTCTTTTATATTGTACATCAGGGCAACTGGTCTGGATATGAAGTGGTGGTAGGCTGGACATAATCACACAGGGGCTCTATTTGCTAATTTAACTGTGTTAATGTGAGGAGAATGAATAGTTCTATTGACTCTTCCTGAGGCTTTTTTTAGCTCTCCTTTAACTAGAATGTTAGACAGGCTTATTTAGGATAGAAAACAACCCAAAAATAAAAATCAGGTAATGAGTTTTAAAGAGCAGGAGGACATGGGGAGTTTGTTTGTCTCTTAGGATCTTTGAGAACTTTCATATTTTGCTGCTGAAGTGCTAAACTCCATTCCTGAGAGAAAACATGAGGTCACGGCTGCCTCCTTTAGCTCATGTTGCTTTTCAAGTGATAGTGATGGCCAGACGGTGGCTGTAGGTCGTGAGGTGAGCTGAAGCAGGAAGATAACAAATAATTTAATGTCACATTAAAAATGAACTAAGCAGCTGGATCATAGTCATACAAATATACTCCATTTGAAGATGTGTAAAGATTTATACTCTTTCCTTCTTGTTGAGTTTTTTAGTGCACTTCCAGACCACTTGTGCCTTGAGACATTGAGTTCAAAGGCAAAACCTCTTCTGCGTGCTGAGCTCCCACAAGTAACTCCTGGAGTATATTTACCCATGGGAAGTAAAGCATTTTATCGCCTTTCACTCAGGTCCGTGGCTGTTCTGATTTGCAGTAATGACTGGGCTGCTGGACATACAGCTCACCCCCCAGCCTTGCGTGGTGAAGCGCTTCAGAGCTGCAATGCCAGGGAACAAGCTGTGTCCTCTGCAGGTCTGCCCTAATTTAGCTATCTCTCAGAACAGAAAATGTCTTGAAAAGCCTCTAAGTTCATGGTCAATTTAGAAAATTTCAATGATAATTATTTCCATCTGCTCAATAGAATAAATTTTGCAGCTGGACAAATGCATGAGTGTTCCCAGCGATGAAGGACCGCAGTTCTGACAAGTGCTAATAACTTGTGGCCATTCCCAGCAGTGACAGCATATATGGGACATGCCCAAGCCCTCCAAAAATCATGCCCAAAGAAGGTGCACCTCAAGACAGTCCTTCATTGTGCTCTTTATGCCAACTCCATACTCTTTGTTTACCTTCTGAACAGAACACGAATGGACCAGCTCAAAACTGTCAAGAGCCAGGAGCTGACTCACCCTTTGGAATACGATAGAAGCCAAATCCACCCACTGCAGAAAGAAAAAAATGCCCATAGCAAGTTCAGAGGAACAGCTGGAGCCACTGGAGAAAATGTGAAATCAGAAGAAATACAAGTAAGCTGTCTTCTGTAGAATAAATATGCAGTCCTCATCAATCAATATCTTTCCATACAGGCATCTTATGGTAGTCCCTGAATCCTTCTGTTTGTCACAGATGGCCAATTATTCATGCTACTTCTTGAGGACAGTTGTGCGTACGGTGAAGATTTTTTAGTGTTAATAGGACACTGCTTAGGTTTGTGTTTTACATGTACATCTTCCTTTATAGAAGGAAAAAATCAGGTTGTGCTTTCTGTTTCTGAAGTTGGCCATCATCCTCTATTCTCATCCCTGCGCTGGGAGTTTGTTGATTATTTTCTTTCAACTATCCTGACTTTTGGCTCTGGGGTATTGTCATGATATCTATCTGTGTATCTCACAGCCTAACCTGCCTAATAACATCCCTGAGTCATTTATTGTTGCTTCTTCTGTGTTTGTTTAGGGGATTCTATCTGTTTGAATCCCGTATTTCAGCCTCCTTAGTGATAAAGTAATCTCTGAATATCTGTGGCTATTATCCCTGCTAAAACCAGCTAGACAGAATATGGCTTCAAGTAATTTTCTAGAAGAATCACTGATAAAGAGAAGAAAAAAAATGGTGAGCCATGCTAGACAGTGATAAAGGAGACAGGGGCAGCTAAAAGCTATACTTTTATAGGATAAAAGTAGGCAATGCTCAGAAATGTCTGGAACAATGTCCTGCTGCAAAAGGATGTCTAAACCAAACTGATATATTTGACAGCAAACTGACAATTTCAATTATTTTCTTGACCAGAAAATTTTCAGAACAAATAAAACTGGTAAGATAGTGCTTTGCTCAAACTTTCTCTACTTTTTTTTTATTTTTCATTTGTACATTTTTGAGATACCTAGTTTTGTACCATACACATCGTGAGTGTTTTCTCTGCTCATGTTTCATGTATCACTAGAGGTAACATTTACAACAGGAAATTGCTAACTGTTTCAGTGAGGTTATTTTAGTGTTTTGAATAAAAATATTTGGAATGCCTTCTCTGCATACTATTTTGAAACATCAGCTTTCTTCCCACCTGGGATTTTAAAAAAATTGTTAGAATTTCTGCCAGGGAATAATTGTGCTTCCTGACTAGCTCTAGCCCTTGAGATGAAGTTTGACAGAATTGCTTTAATCTTTTACTCCCACCTGACAACATAATGAGTGTAGGTTGGCAGGTCTCGAAAATGGCTGATGGATGTGCCAAATACTGACCAGGCAGCTCATGGCAAAGAAAGGGTGGTGACTAGGACACAAGTGGGCAAATATACACAAGTGAAGGGAAAGTAGGAAAGGGTTGCACATCATGACTGGTTGACTATAGAGCGAACTGCACATTTCCAGCTTAACTCCACCAATATTCTATTGGAAGTACCTGGCATGAGTGCTCTGAAGGAAAAGGACATCAGCATGGGTGAGGGAAGGAGAAGGGAGTAGGGAAAAATAATAGAGGTGCATGTATATGCAAAAGTTCTCTCCAAAATGCACCAAATTTCATTACTTTCATTTTCTTGACCTCAGCTGAAAATCATGTCTTTGCAGTCACCTGCTGTTTGTAAGGACCATTTAACTATTCAGCTCTTGTCACTACATGAAGATATGGTGAACTGACATTTTTGCCATTAAAATACACCTTGTATTCTTGCCTTTTTTTGAAAACATCCACATTTAATGGTGTTTGCATGATTAGTTTGCATTTCCTGATTTTCCTTCACACAGCAAGGACTTCTCTCTGCTGTCTTTGTAAAAAACGGTTTGTTTCAAATATAGGAGTTTGCGGGGTAGTGGTTTTTTGTTGGTTTGGTTTTGGTCAGAGGATTTTGGGGGCTTTTTTAAAATTTGTTTTTATTTTTTTAAAGAAATAATTTCAAATGTGTCCTTTTTATATTGCAGGCCGTCAAACTGGAGACCTTTATACTGTAGACCTTTAAGCAGAACAAAAGACTCCGGGCTTCCTTCTGGGTGTATGAAGTGGGCATGCCTAGTCCAGAATGGGCAATGACATGGCACACTTTTTTTTTTCTACTGGTAGATATTAAAACAGCAGATTGCTGGACTGCAGGAGGAGTTCAGGAGAAATGAGTCCTGCTGGCATGCTGCCTACAGCAAGCTGAGAGACCAGGTTGAGATGCTGACCAGGCAGAACATGGAGCTTCGAGATGAGCTCAGAGCTTCAGAACATCAGGGACGGAAAGCAGAAAAAAACCCAGAAGCTGTGAACTTCATGGAGAGAAAATCAGAGACACTGGTACTGGAAGATATTATCTGTTTAATACTGTCCAAAAAATTCAGTAGTTTTTCTTTGGAGCTGACGTGTGAATATTGTTCCTCCATTCCTGCCATGTTAAAAAATACTCTGTGTGTGGTCCCCTTCCACTTCGCCTTACTCATCCATGAGGTGGGCACCTCTACAAGGCAATCCAGCCAACCTTTCTTAGAAGCTTATATCAGGGCAGACATCTCTCTTCACTAAGGAGGGAGTCTATAACTAATTTACAATCCGTGCCTAAATGAGACAAGTAAACACTCCTGAAATTAGACGTACTCTTTATATAACAGAAGAATGCTGTTACCCACTTCTTACACAGAAGACAGCAAGCCTTGGTGAAATTAAGTGTTTCAGACTAGAATTCAAAAGACAGAAGCCTGGTTTGAGTGGGTCATTTAATCTCCCAGAGTTTTAAAGGGAGAAAAATAGGTGCCTTTAAAGAGGGACCAGTTTCATCCCATGTGCGTCAAGGCGACTGGGACATGTAATTATCTTTTAGATGGTGCAGTCTGGTGAGATGAATCTTACTCTTCCACAGAGTGGCTGAACCTAGGAGAAAATAAAATCAAGCCATTTACTCCTAGGTATTTTCCTAATTTGTAAATCTAATTTCTAGTAATGTTTCTTTAAAAGATGTTAGAACCACCAATTAACCTGTCCTTTGCTTTATGGAGTGAAGAAGTTTTGGTCTCTCTTTTTATTTGATTTTAATGTACTTGTTAATGAGATTCTTCACCTAACACTATTAAGTTCCATTGAAAATGCCACTTCAAGTGACATTTCCCTTTATTTTTAATTTTCCCAAACCTACCTGTTCATATGACTCATCCTCTTATAGATTGTGAGGGTCAGAAAAAAAGATTAGAGTCATATGTGCAGAATAAAAAGATATAAAAATTCTATTAAAAGCAGGGATAAGAAAAAGTTAATTGACTTCTGTTGTAGGCCAGATTTCTGTATTATTATTCTGCTTTGGGACATTTGGTGATGTAGAACTCCTGTTCAAGCCACTGAAGATGTTTGTTGTGTGTGAGTAATATTAGGATGCTGTATACAAAGATGCTAGGATACCATATACAGAGATTGTTGTGTCTGATACTGCGGAGTTTCAGCCCCTAGCAGAATAAAAAGTGGAATTTCATTTGTTGTGTTTAACCATCATAATTTTTATTAGAACAGAAAACCAGATGGCTTTGAGGGTTGTTTGATGCTACTAGCTGTCACTTGAACTTAAAAATTTATATTCATAACAAATTCTCCATTAGGTTGCAGAAGCTATTCTGCGAGAGACAGCACCTTCATTCAAACAAGAAGAAAGGTCACGGAGAGATAATCACAAGAACCACAGCATCTCTCACGTGGGGCCGAAGACATCTTTGCAAAAACACCTCTTTAGAGATGTGAATAGCAAAGTATGCATTCCTGTTGCCAGTAGTCACTTTTCCACAGTTTCAAATATTTATTTAAGAAAATGTTCTTTGGAATTGAAATTGGTGAAAGTGGAAGTGTCTGTATAAGCATGGTCATGCTTTCTTGCAGTGGGCTTGTGCCGTCATTCAGCACAACTTTGCTTGTAGTTTTTCTTCTGGTTTTGCAGTAGCAGGAGGCCAAACTTTTTTATCCTTCTCTAGACCTGACTGAACTGCCTGTTGTTTGCAGATATGCTCTGAATTCATTTTACCTGCTACTTCACAGATTGGTTTTACAGGGAACTGCCACTCCTTGCTTTAGCAAACCATAAATCCGGTATTGTGCCATCTGAGGCTTCACTTGCCAATAAGCACTAGTGGCCTTCTGCCTGATAAAGACAGTGGGAAAATCACCTTGCTTTTTACAAGTTGTGACAACTGAGATGCTTGATTCCAACTGGCACGTCTGGCTACTCCTCCACAGACAGTTTATCACATTTCTTACGCATCTCACTGTTCAGGATAGACAGATATCTAAATATCTCATTGTGCTTTTCTTTCTCTTGGCTTTGTATTCCTTGCATTTTATTATGAGCATCTTGATTATTACTAGTCCCCTTTCTTCCTTTTGCTCACATTTAGCTGAAATCTCTGCTTTATTCAAGTGAACAGTCTCTGAAATTCCTCCTACCTACTAGAAGCTAATCTCCCAAGTCCTTAGACTAAAGCGAAATGTAGCTCAGATGAGCCAACACACCGCTCTCTCTGTCTGTTTAGGGACTGAAATAAAATGTAAAACATTCAGATGAGAAAGGAGGCAACTATTCCACTCTAGTGATCATGACAGTGCCTGTCTTGACAGTGGCTTTAGTGAATCCTGCACGGTGCCAGACATGAAAAGAGATAATTATAAGAACAACTCTAAACGGAATATGCTTAAAAAAGTGGAATCAGTCATGTGTGAAACTGTAGCTTCAAAGTGGATGCAGATATTATGTGCCTGCCTTCAAGACTGGCTATATTTCTACACAATATATGTTGGTTTTAAGTCAGAAGGTGGAGGGCTTAGCTGCAGGAAATTGTTTTATTTGTTCTATACTGATGTTGGATGTCCCCAGTCCCTTCTACAGCTGGGATCTCTCCATTCTTCTGTGCTGTGGCAGACTGAAATACTGCCCAGAGAAATAATGTGCAATATAGTATCTCCAGTTAAAGTGGCCAGTAAAGTCAAAAAGCTGTCTTTGGTAGCTTACCCTGGAAATTTTCAAGGTATGAAATAATTTGTTTTATCTGAACATCTCAAGCACTCTTGTAAAATGAGTGAAAACCAGAAACATTTATTCTATATAGAGACTCTTGAGACCCACGGAGTTCATTTTCCTCCTGTGGCACACAGCCATGTGTGAAGAAAAATATTGTGGCTTCAGTGACGGTTCTGAGAAGGGGACAGTTGAGGACAGCAGACTTTTGGGCTCGCCGCTATCTGAGTTTTCACCATCCAGCTAGCATTGGATCCAATCCAACTGGAACTCAGCTCGAGCATGAGCTAGACCGGTGCGCACAGTGCCCAGATGTCCTGGGTGAACTCTGAAATGTTTGACAGAGACACATGTTCTTTATCTGATCTGATGGCGGAAGAAGGCAGTGCAGTGAACAGAGTGGCTGCTGATTATTTGAATCTAGAACTGAAGGCTCAGGTAAATGGAAGGTTCAACAGAAGCCCAGAATCTGTGTCATAGTGATGGATCTGAACGTGGTGACTCACTTGTGTTTCCTTTGTATTTGAGCTCTTTTGCTAGATGCTTTCCCTCAAAGATCCTGTGAATTCTAAATTGTGGATATAGATAAAACAAACTCTCATGCTGTTTCTGTCCAGAATCGAGAATCTGTGCACGGGAACACCTCAAGCTAAATGGGATAACCTTGAGCAACAGAAGCAGAGATGCATGTCACAGAGACGTGTATACCTGTATGCATATTTAAGTGACCTAGAACTGGTGAGTTTCATCAGTTCTAATCAAGAAGGCAAACCAACACTTAACATCTGACTTATTTCTGTCAAAACTAATAGAATTTGAGAGCACGTTCAAAAACAATGGGGGAGGAAGTCTAAACAATGACCAGTACAGGTTAAAGACAGGGATGTAGGATTTTATTAAAAAAACCTCCCATATCCAAGAGATGTTCTACATCTCAAAAAAGACATATTTGTGTTGCCTATAATACTTCTAATGATGGTTTCTGTTCATACTGCAGCATGACCTAGTTGGTGAGGAACTGGCCACTTCAAGCTGTGCTTTAGGGAGTCAATATAAATGTCCATTTAGTTTAGCATACCATTAATGATTCTTTCCAAATAAGGCCTTAAAGATGTACAGACTGGCCAAAATGGTTAATATTTATTAATGATTAATATTTATTATATGAATTCTCTCCAAACAAGCTGATTTCTGAATGCAGCACATTATACATTTAGCAGGAATGAGTTGCAGGTTTCCTGGAACTTGGGATAGATGTTAGGGATTTCTATGAGAACAGGCACATTCATTTGCAGAGGGAAGGGTTCTATTGAAAGGTGTGCTGATAACATCTCTTAATGTTTTTGTTGGAAGAGGTTCAACCAGGGTCAAAGGTACTTACTTCCAATCTTATTAGATGGATTTTGCTGTCTAATCTTGCAAGGGATTTTGATGACCTTTGAGCATGTGATTTCCCTGTCTATGAGTGTTCTTCCTGATCATTTACTAACTCTGAAGCAGGGAAGTATGAGTTCTGGAAATATGTAGACAGAACTTTGTAGCATTTGAATATTCACTGCTTAATCCATGAGTATTTTCCCCAGCTTTTTTATATTAGTGGGAACGCAAACTCTGTGACACAAGCCATGGTATTTGAAAGTTGTAAGAGTGCCTTATTTATGGGAACTGACAAATGAGAGATTTCCAGGACAGTTTGATTTATATCAGAATGACGAAGAACTGTAGCTATTAACATCTGCGAGGAAAATGCTCATTAGAAAATTTAAAGGATTATTGTTGAACAGGAAGATCAAGGAGAACATAATATTTTTAAAGTTTCTCTGGTCTAGGTGGGCCCTAAGTAAAACCACATCCTCCTGCTCACTGCTGCCTGCCTGATAGCATAGATCTGTAGGACTGGAGGAACCTCAGGAGGTCACCCGGTCCCTCCTTTTGCCAAGAGCAGGATGAATGTCACTGATGGCTATTTAATCTGTGCTTCGCTAGTTCCCATGAGAAAGATCCAAAAGGAGCTGGCATCTTCTGCCACCTACCTGTTCTTTTAGTTATGAAGTTTTACTTTAGAACTAAAATCCATCTTTCTTGTTGCCACCAGACAATCAGCTGATTAATTTTTATTCTGTTTTCACCGGACATGGGAAACAGTCGATCTACCTTGTTCATGTTGGAAGGCCATTTCTTCCCCTGATCCTGCAGCCCCTTTATATGAGCAATAGCTCGTGGACTTGGGCAAATGAAGCTGATGGCAAATATCTCCTTTCTGTGGACTGGTTACACTCACCTTCCCAAGCAGCCTCTCTCCAGTGGGCAAGACATTTCAAAATCAAGAGTACCCGCTACCATTTCCATGGGCTTTTTGAATGTTTCTGACCATGATGTGCGTGCTCCTAGTCATTTATCAGCTCAATGCTCTAGAGATTCTTCTGCTATCTGTTCTGACAGACACAGACACCATCCCTTGCCCTTTCTGGGATGACCTCAGCAATATGGGCAGTGAGACTGTGCCTTTGTCTCCTACTGCCAAGCATTTCTATGTTAGGGTCAGTACCTTCATAAGGTTTGACGAGGCAAGAGTGCAGCCTCAGTTCTCCTGTCATACCAACATGCTTTCCTTGCAGCTGCCAACCCCTGTCAGCTCACGGTGGTCATGCAGGAATATTGTATGTTTCCTCTTGTGTTCTGATTGAAGGTCTCCAAGAAAAATTGGGGAAGTGCTTTAAAGTGATCCTTCCACTCTAAGTATCTGCTATAATTTGTTTGAAACCATTCACATCTTATTCCTTTTCTGTGGCTCCCATCTTTCTTGGGGTCCTACAAGGCTTGTGTCAGCCTTGACTGATGGAGAGGTGTGAGAGCAAGGTGTAAAAAGAGTGGACGTCTGGCAGGTAAAAATGAACTCTCATGTGACATATTTTACTGGGGTCAGCTCAGTTGTGGTATCCCAGAGAGGGATAGCTTTCCTGCTCTTGGCAGGATGGTCAGGATGGAGGGATGAGAGCCTGAGACCAGCTGTTGGCCTTGAGCTATGCGCCTTGGACTACCCTTGACTTGCAATATTGTCCAAGTAAAGAGAAATGTGGGAAGTAAAATAAGACCCCCAAATAGAGAGTTGTGTATAAAATATGTGTGTGTGTCTGTGTGCCTGTATGTATGCCCACATACACAAATAAACATTTTCCTAAAAGTTTTAAAGACTTAATGATGCACCTGTTGTAGAAGGACTTTTAATGTTATTCAGAAATGTTTATATCAGCTTAATACAAATATATTCAAACTTTTTAGGCAATAAAAAACTCTGTGCAATGGGCTGATCCTTTGAGATCGGTGACAAAGGAACATGAAGAAAAGAAACCATCTAACTGCCCCCTTGGCAGAAGCACAACACCGACTGGCAGGAGGACACCTCACCAGGGAAGACTGACACCTTTTGAACCAGAAAAAGTAAGTCAGTAGCAAGGTCTATTTAGACTGCCTTTGTTGTCTTTTTACAGCATTGTTCAGAAGCTGGACTGGGATCCTGATTAGACCCAATCATCAAAGCCCATCGTAATGAGACAGGTCACGGCAGGAAGACAGGATTTGGATCAATGAGGTGCATGGCCAGGCACGGGCATGGCTGCCATGCAACCCGATGTGGACCAAGAGCAGGAGCTGCTGGAATGCAGCTCCCAAGAGAAGGGACAGGGCAAGGGGATGGAGGGGATGGTCCTCTCTGAGGCTTCTTCCAGCTCTTCCATTCCTGTCTCTTTCACTCAACTCCTGGGAAGGGGAAGTGCACTCTGGCCATGTTGCTGATAGCTCCCATGTTACAGTGAAGCGTGGCTGTATGTCCAGGTCTCTCCATTTTGCTTCAGGTTGTATATCGACCCCCTATTACTGGGAGAAGAACAGGAGACAGGAAATCACCTGGAGCTGTCTTGCATCTGAGTGGTGGCTTTAAGGAGCCTAACTCATCTTCCTATGGAAAAGGTAAGATTTGTGGGAACTTTCTGCCCGCTTAGAGTGTTCTGCAAAGGACTAGGAGACACTGCTCCCCAGCTCCTGGCTCACAGGCAATATGTTATAACTAAAACTCTCCTGTGATTCTTAGAAGAATTACAAAATTTATGTTTTTCAAGAGAGGGAGGGCAAATTGTGCTGTTCCCTGCTTACTCATTGAGTTTGTTGTTCTGGAAGCCCAGATGGGAGAAGTCTGCACTTCACTTTGGTCCAGGACACAGCACAGGCAAGCTGTTAGCAAACATTATCAGTGTAAGCAGCAATGTGTTGCAAGAATCTGAGAGCCAGCATCTTTAAAAAACCCTCTGCGATAGGTATGGAAACATGTGATTCAGCAATTTTCACGTGCTTTCAGTGACCCCTTTTACTTTGCTTTTTCTTACAGACAGGTCTTTGCCCATTTCAGATAGCTCGGAAGACATGCCCTTCTCACATAACCACAGCAACGACACTTGCACATTTGCACTCTGCAGTAACAATGAAGAAACGGAGGTATTTCACCGTGTAACTCTCTAAAATAATTCAGTAACTCCGTGATATTAGTTTTCATATAAAGCATGCTAACTCCCATTCAGCTGGGAGCAATACTCTCCTGGGTTTATTTTCTTGCCTCTACTCATAAGGACACTCTTTAAAACAATATTGCAGTGGCTTGCAAATAAGATAGTAGATTTTTTTATCTAGATATTCCTGCACAACTGTTGGACATGAACAGATTCACGTTGCTATTTAACATTTTAATTTCCTCTCAGGAAGAAGAGACTCTTAACCTTAAAAAGACAGAAAAATCATTAAAACCTCAGAGTAAAGTGGCTTCTGTGACCACACACAGGAGAAGTGGCATAACTGCATATGACAACAAAGTATCTACAGACAGTTCTCCTGTTTTTCTGGATGCTGAATCAAAGGTTTAAACAACTTATTGTTCTGGCTCTTCTATGATCAGCAACTGTCTTCTTTCCGATTGTGAACTGAAATAAAATGCACCAAAAAAAAGCAAATATTCCACTCCTATTTCCTATGCTATGCAGCGGCCACAGAGCTTTAGGGATAGATCTGGCAGCTTCAGGCACTGTGTTTACAGCTTTCTACTGGAGCAGATAATTGCCCTGTGGGGAGCAGTACTCCCTCTTCCTTTGGGTCCCACCATTCAAAATACACCACATCTCCAAAGTGTAATTAACATCAGCCAGTAACTCTTCTGGATGCTATGGTGCCGGAGGTCAATTAACTTAAGGATCCCTTATGCTGCCAGGCAGTGCAGAGAGCACTCCTTGTAATGGCAAATTCGATGGGTAACATCCTGAATAGCCCTTAGTAGTTAGCATCACCTACAGCTAACATCCCTGTAATTCGTTTTGAAGAGTGCACCTCACTTTGCAAATCAGTAACCCACTATTCAGAGACAGTTCTGTTCCTTGTTCTTGTGTTTATTCTCTCCACTTCCTATAGTGCAGTTTGGCAAGAATGCACTCTTGTCACCTCATTTTTGGACTTTATGCTATCTTTTGCTTTGTAAACTGAAGTTAACTGCAGTTAATGTGCAACATTTCTAGTTATGTCTAAAAGTTCACAATTCATTACAAATAGGTGATACCAGAAAAAAAGGGCAGCTCTCCTCTGTGTGTGTAAAAGTAAATACATTTTTTGCACCGTTGATTAAAATTAATGAAAATAATTTTTAAACATTTCTTTTTTACATAATACTGACGGTGATGTTTTCATAATACAGCCTCCAAAATCAATATTATCTAGAAGGTCAATGTTACATCAAGAAAGAAGAAAAAGTGAGGAAGAGGTGCAGGAAAAAATAGAGTATCGTGATGGAAAGGTGAGATAAAATAGGATGTAAAAATACTTGAAGAGACCACCAGTAGGAAGTCACTGCTTCAAGTAGCCATAGCATGCCTCCAATTGAGTGTCTGTTCCTTAAAGAAGAGCTGAAGTGTGAAGTCACGCCATGGATGGTAGGAAATATGCCTAGCAGATGGGCTGGAAATCAAGTAGCCAAATGATTTTCTTACCTCCCACACAGCTTTGCTCTGTGACTTTGACCAACTCCTTTTTGTTTCAGCGACATCAATAGTGGGCTGGGAGGAACGATGTACTTACCATTAGAAATGGAAATGTGGTAGAGGGGTAGTGATGGTGTTTTGTACTGCAAGATTAAAGGCCATTCTTTTCTTTCCTTGGAAGCGAAATCTAATGGCAGTGAGCCATTGTGGGAGACACCACTTGCAGGAGAAACCTTTCGTTCAACGCAGCTGGCTACACCTGCGGTAGCATCAGTGGTACATTGACTGAGTTGTCAGTTCTGGATAAGGTTTTTGGCTAAAGTTAAGACAGTAATGCAGTTTCTGTGTCTGGGCTTCTCTTCTGATCCCACCTATGCAGGTGTTGATTAATGAAACGGTGAACAGTCATAGAAATGGCTTTTGCAACATAACAGTTGTTCAGAGAATACTGGTTTGAGATGATAATTCTTTTATAGCTAATGCTGAGATGGGCTCCGTGAAAGCTTCTACCAATCACAATTCCCTCTTGTAGAAGTAGCAAATACAATATCTGCTGGTTTGATCCTCAAAAGAAAACTAATTGTGAAAAAAGTTCACTCTGACATTTTTACCACTGGATTTTATTAATAAAATTCAGTGGTGGGCTGGATTTTCTTGTGCAACTAGAGAGAGAGGTCAAAACGGGGACTGATGCCTTTAGGAAGAGATAACTCCCCTCCTTTAAACTACGTGGACTTCTTGTAGCAATGCCTTTTGTCATAAGTATAAGAACATCTTTCCATTACTAACTACTTAATGTTTAAATAAAATAATTTCTAAGACGTAAAATCTTGCCCTCAATAATCATTATAATGCCTGCTTAGTGAAATACCGCATTTCTCTTCTCCCAGGTTTTTTTTTGTTGTTGTTGTTTGTTTGGTTTTGGTTTTTTGGGTTGTTTTTTTGGGGGGGGTGTTGTTTTTTTGGTTGGGAGGTATTCCCTTTTTGTGGAGAGTCTGATAAAACCAGAATCACATGGCAGAGCTATACTGCATCTTCTGGTTGGCTTCTTCTTTGGACTTCACCAAATAAATTCTATTATGGGTTTTGATACATGCTGAACAGAAACAGCTGTCATAGTCATTCCAGGAAAACTGATCAACCAGAGGCTGTGCTAGGTATGAAGTCTTATTTAACCAATGTATTGTTTGTAGAAAAGCACACTGGTTTTGGTTGTCTAGAGATAATTTTTCTTCTTAGTAGCTGGAATAGCACTGTGTTTTGGACTCATTATGGGATTTAGAATGAGAAGAAACCAAGGATGTTTACAGCTTCCCATTTTTTGCTAGTGTGCAGGTGCACAAGAAGCTGGGAGGGAGCATAGCCAGAGCAATGAATCCAAACTGGACAATGCCATACACAGTCATACTCAGTATATTAATGTGGGTCAGCTGGGAAGGTAATTGCTCCCTTCTGGGATGGCAGTTTCAAGACTTTCTCTGCTTCAAGATCACTTGCTGGGAACGGGCTGGGCCATGGTCAGCAGGTGGTGAGCAGTTGCACTGCGTATCACTTGTTTGTATATGTTATAATTATTATTATCATTATTATAGTTATTATTTTTAATTTTGTGTCAATTATTAAAGTGTTCTTACCCCAGCCCACAGGGCTCCTTATCTTTACCCCTCCAATTCTCTCCCCCACCCTCCAGGACAGGAGAGAGAGAGGTGCATGGTGTTTGACACTGAATTGGGTTTAAACCTTGATGTATTATTGCCCCCCTGTTGTAAAGAAGTTTTGAGCAATTTTGCAGCTCTCTGCATACAGCCACATTTAATTCTGCAGTACTGAATGTCCCTACAGGGTTATGTTGGAATGTATGTTGGCAGTCTGTGTTAATACACCAAGTTCAGTTATTTTGGTTCACACAATCCAGAACCAGGAGTGCCTTGTGTGGAAGGTGTACCAGCATATATGACATGAGTACAGACAGCAACTCACTGAAGGTGGTCAAGAAAAAACCTGAATGGCTTCCCTATTGCCATATAGGGCTGTGCATCTTACCTTGCCTAACAGAAAAACAAGGTGGTGGGGTGGGAACTTGAGCTGAGTGCTAGAAATAAGTTCATTTTGTGAAAAGAAAATTCCTTTTGGCCTCTTTTGCACCAAACGGTAATGTACCTGTGGTGCAGAGATAGCTTTTGAAATACAGAAGCATAGCGTGACTTACTACAGGTCCAGTTTAACTGGAAGGTAGTGCGACGTTAATTCCTTTGACTTCATTTGCAACAGATGCTCTATGTGTTTTCAGGTAGAAGAGGTGCTTACTGATGGACGTCGAATCATCACTTTCCGCAATGGTACTAAAAAAGAGATCAGTGCTGATAAAAGGATGACAACGATCAGCTTTTTCAATGGAGATGTAAAGAAGATCATGCCCGATCAAAGAGTGGTATGTAACTTTTTTTTTTCTACAAGGAAAATAAAATGATTAAGAGATTTTCCAACAAGGTCCTATCATTTATCTTGATCTATCAATTCTGTGGGAAATTGATGAGGTAGGGTGTTGGTTTAACAATGCTGAGTGGTGAAACTGCTTCATCTACAAGGACAAAAGAGGAAAGGGATGAAGGAGAACAGTCAGAGGAACAAATGGGTAGTTGGCCAAGAAGATTAAAAGAGACTAAAAGAAGGTCAAGGGCAGGTGCAGCCATCTGAAGCAAGGACTGGATTTTCATATATTTGTAGGATAGGTAGCATAGGGAGTTCTTCCCTCTTGGCACTATGTAAACATAAATAGTTAACAATAACGTGAGCTAGAGTAGAAAAAAAGGAGACCTTGGCAGCAATGGGACTATTTTAAATTAATAGTGCATGGATGGGAGCCAAAGCAAAGAGGTGGGAAGATGATTTTCATGCCTGCACTGTTCTCTTGTATGCTACAGAGATGAAAGTAGCATTATCCAGACACAGCCGTGAGGAGGGGGGTGAATGAGAGGAAGGAACAGCAATTTAAACATAGCTACTTTTATGGATGCCAGATACAGAAAATGACTTTGAAATGACTTTTTAAAGATGCCTTATTTTTAAGCACATTGTTATGGTTGAATCTCCTTATGCAAATACTGTGAACATGCCACAAACACTTAATTCTCCTTCCAGATTTATTATTATGCAGATGCACAGACAACCCACACGGCTTATCCAGATGGCCTGGAGGTGCTGCAGTTCCCTAATAATCAGATAGGTATACAAGAGCTCATACGCGTGAACTACATGTGCAGGAATGTTTCAGTTATGAAGGTGTCATCTGATTCCGATTCCAGCAGATTCAGTATTTATTTTTCATTTTGCATTGTCTTTGCATTTCGCTTCCAGTATGATCCATCACTTTACTGCTCAGTTTCCTCCTACAAAGAAAAAATAATGAGATCTAAATGCATCTCTTATAATTTTTATTATCTGATTATTTGATTCTTTAATTTCTCTATCAGTATGTTGCATATCATTTTTTCCATCCTTGCTACAATGTCCAAAAAATCTGATCTAGCTCTGTGTAAAGCAACATGAAAGAATACTAGACAGACTTTTTATATCTTCTTTTCCACAGAAAAACATTATCCTGATGGCACACAAGAAATTGTGTTCCCAGATCACACAGTGAAATGCCTCTATAGTGACGGAATCAAGGAAACCTTTTTCCCAGATGGTACAGTAGTAAAAGTAGAAAAGTAAGTCTCGTGTTAGTGACAGGAACCAGGCGTTGAACACAGGTACAATGACACTGACATTTGCAACTGTGGATTCTGCATGGCTGGGAAATTTACAGATGAAAGGAGAAAGGACTTGTAAGATAACGATGGTTTTGCTATAATGTGGCACTGAAAATTGTTCACTTCCGACTTGGGTGATATGTGACCATTTATCACTGGAAAACTGACTGAAATTTTCCTCAATTAGTTCCATGTAACTTTACACTGGGT
Organism: Syrrhaptes paradoxus; assembly: GCA_013400615.1. Taxonomy (NCBI): domain Eukaryota; kingdom Metazoa; phylum Chordata; class Aves; order Pterocliformes; family Pteroclidae; genus Syrrhaptes; species Syrrhaptes paradoxus. Next base: position 43,600 of record VZTO01026363.1, on the reverse strand, counting down.
TGCTGGAAGATAACCAGTTTTCTGTGTTAACAGTGTAGGCACCAAAGGATTTAGGATGAGGGCTCCTGAGCTCTGTTCCTAGATTTTGGCTAACTTTCTGATCTTGGGCAAGGCTCTTCATGTGTTATCTCTCTATTCCTCCATATAAAATGAGGAAAAACAACAGCAGGACTTTCTTACGTGTGCTTCTTCTGGGCTTAGGGAAGATTCTGTTGTAAAATATATTTCCTGCTTTGAAAATGCCTTGAGATCTCTGCATGAAGAAGTCATGTAAAATGCAGACCCCATCATGCCTTAGGTATTATACTATGTACTGAAGTACCTTTGTATTGAAATCTTAGTGTGAGATCGCATCTCTAATGCCATCCTACGTAAATTCTGAGATGAATTTTAACCTGTCTGAGAAAGTTTCCCTTTGACATTAAGAAACGTGTAGATGTGGTGCTCAGGGACATGGGTTAGTGGGTTGGGTGGTGTTGGGTTGACGGTTGGACTTGATGATCCTTGAGGTCTTTTCCAACCTTAATGATTCTATGATTCCATGATTTTCCACTTTCATTGTGTCACATTAGACAGGTCAGTGAGATAGGTTAATGACAGACAGTGCCTTCTCATCACTTCATTCATTGCTATTCCTTTCAGGAATGGAGATAAAATAGTGGTATTCAGTAATGGCCAAAAGGAGATTCACACCGTGCAGTTCAGGAGGCGGGAATACCCAGACGGCACCATAAAAACTGTGTACTGCAACGGCAGACAGGAAACTGAGCACTCCAAACTCTAGGGTAATATCCTAGATAAGAAATGATCCCCTCAAAGGGATGCACTGTACGTAAGTAGCTCAACCCCTTTTCTTGGCAGGTCAGAACTGTTAGGAAGAATTAAGCCTCGCAAAAATGAACGGATGGATCTGTAGGGCTGAAATTTACTTTGGCTCAGTGACTACTGCTTAGTTTGGAATAACCTTACCCGAATAAAATGCTTCTTGAGTGGGACTTGAGGAGATGCGGTCTTGCCTTCTTTGTGTGTGTAACATTAAAATAAATGCACACAGTACTTCTCATCAAAGTGTTTGTTTCATGATACCGATCACACTTTTCCTAGTTCTTTCACTAGCTAGTTACAAAAGGAGCAATTCAGGAGCACGGCATAAGAACCTCAAATCTACAAAGCTTTTCAAATTTCAATTCAGTGCTGCCTTATGCTGACTAAAACAAATCTGTGTGGTTTTTTTGTCTTTTTCTTCTTGTGGAAGTGAATAACGTTTTCAGTTTGGTTAGGTTCTTTGGAGCAGAAGATCTCAGCGTGTATCAGGAATTACCATGAGCTGTATGTTAGACCAAAACCTGAGCAGGAGCTGGGTGAACAGTCACAGCTCTGGATGTCCCTTCCAACCCGAATTATTCAATAATTATATGATCATAATCTAAGAACTCTGTCTTGCACATTTGAAGACAAGATGTAATGTTCATTCCACCCTGGTCATTATTTGGGTGAAACAGCCCTTTGTTCTTCCTCCAGCGGTCTTTCCTCAGACCTCTGTGTTGCTGTGTTTTGAATTAATCTTTGCCACTACTGCCTTTATTCTTCCAGTAGTGCAAAAATATTTCTGGTGAGTCAATCTCTCCAGCTTTAAGGCTCTTTGGATGGCACTTGATACCTAGGGGGATTAATCATTTATCAGATGCTGCTTTCAGCTGCCTTCCCCAACGACTGCCTGTCCATTACCTGTCTTGAATTTTTCCAAAGCACTGAAGCATCTCCTCTGTAGAGCTCAGCTCATTACCTGCCCATTGACTGAGGAGACCAATTATCTCCTCAAGGCCTTCAGGTTCCTGTAGCAACAAACACACTTGCATAGCATACTGCTTTAGCTTTTTCTCACACCTAAGTGCAAAATAATTGCAAGATTATGGAATTGCTCTTTCTTCTCTACAGTTTCTAGGGGATCAGACTGTGGACAAATCACCACTCAAATTACAGCACATTTTTGGAAGAAGACAGAATAGAGTAAGAAGTGTTGCTAACATTGATCACACATATGCTGCGAATTTATGAATTTAATTATGATGCCCTGAACATCCATGCAGCTTGATGTCAGTGATAACAAAACTGCATTGATTTTCCTTTACTCCTGTGTAACAAAGGAACAGTTTAGAAACCTGTGGTTTTCACTATGGAATATTTAATATATTTTATATGTTTTGTAAAAGGAAACTAATTAAAAGAAATCCAAGAGATCATTCTTTTCCATGTGTTTCACTAAGAATTTCAGTTCAGTGCTGCCTTATGCTGACTAAAAGAAATCTAGATTTTTTTTTTCTCTGTTAAGCTTCATAAAAAGAGTAAATGTGATTAAAGTTTTCAGTTTGCCTGGGAAACTAGATGTGATACTAAGGTTTTGTAAAGGACCGCTGGTTTTGTTCCCAGGAATTCCTTTTAACAAAAGGTCCCTGTTCTGCAGTTAATATGCTGACATTCTCTTTGTTTCTATACTAACACAGAAAAAAGGGTTTTGTTTGCAGCTTTTGGCCTTAAATCACTGTTTGCCATTCAACAACCTGTGTATATAATCACTTCTAGTGGTAAATTAAATAAGGAACAATTTTGTTTGTGTGATGCTTGCTCCTTGCTTTGTTAAAAACTCTCTACTGTACTTGTAGGAAGCATTCTGATTCTGGAATATTTAGATCTTGTACAGGTGTAACACACGCGTGCAAGTCAGTCTCTAAAGTGTGTGCATGCAGAGGTGCATGTGTGCAAACACCTTGCTAATGTGTGCATTCACCTTGTTCGCTCCTGCTCACAGGGAAGTTGTAATGGTAGGTAAGTATTCTTGGTTCTGCTGTTCCTGGTTCTACTTTCTGGCAAATTAACGGCAAAACTTTAATCGGAGAAATCAAAGGCTGAGACTACTGAGCATTTCATAGTACTTTTGCCAACCCATGTGTGTCCATCATTTTTACCAAGTCATGTTTTTCAAGTCATATTTTGTAGTGTAAAAGCAAAGGCATTATTGAAATAAGGGGCACAAATTTGGTTTGAAAAGGAGGAGACAGAAAAACCCCCACGTAAATGACGAGCTCTGTCAGGTCTGTTATAACTGGGAGTCCTTCACAGACCAGTTATGACACATGCCACATTATATTTCTCAGGCTGATCCTCACGCTCTGGCTCCTCTACCTTCCACTTGCATTAGTTAACCTGAAGCAGTAACGGCTCTACCAGCTATAGTCCGTTGTTGTAAGAACACAAATAATCCAATTTAAGTGTGATTGCGTATTTACTGAAACTAGCAATACACAGCCCTATGGTTTTTGTCCTAGAGGGTTTAGTGAACAGCTTTGTGAATCCTTCAGGGAGATGGAACACAGCTGGGAACCCCCACTTCTTGACTTTCCACAGGTTTTCTGGCATTAGCAGAAGAGTGCTACAGCCAGGTTTTGACCTCAGTTTTGATTCAAATTTAGAATATGCTGTGACTTCTGACAGGGTTATTTCCCTTCAGACACCTGGGGGCAGAAAAAACGTACAAGGGAAAGGCAGCGTTTCGACCATCAGCTCAAATGCTTCAGTTCAGTGTTAGTATTCTTCTGTGCCCAGCTGATCACCAAAGTACCACTGCAAGCAAAACCAAGGTGCCTAACCACTGTACCCATCAGGTGGCTGATGCAGAGTCTGTGAGAGAGAGGTTTGATCCAGTCTTTTGAACGTGGTATTTGCAGTTTCTAGTCTGCCCTCTGCCCATACTGTTGTTTCATACAACACAAAATTAATTTCTGGAAACGAATGTCGGGAAGCTCACCAGATTCTTCAAAAACCCAATAGTTTTGTGTCATTCATATTACCTGTATCTTTGTAAACTGAGTGTGTGTTGAATGCTCCCTGGTGTAAAGTGAAAAGTTTTCAAAGTCACAATTTACCCTTAGTTAGGAAAAGAAAAGAAGCAAATATTGCTGAGAAAAATAATAAAGACTGGCACTTCTGAGGATGTTTGGAGAACTGCAATTCTCTATTTTTATTCTGGGATTACATTAATACTGCAAGAATTAATTTTAAAAATTGGTTAATTTTAAAAATAATCTCTCATGGTAGTTCCCAAACGAGAATTTTTAAATTGTGTGGTTTTTTGAGACATCTCTCTTTCTAATACAATTTCAGTGTACATCTACCTCCTGCCAGCTAAAATTATCGTTTATGGTGTGTCTGTATAGCCTAAAACCAAGAAGTTACACAGAAGTTAAATTGCCTGTGGTTTTTGTTGTTTTCTGTTGTTTTGATGCTGTTTGCTCACTAATTTGTTCATTTCCTTTATGATGGTCTTTATATCTGTCCCATCCCTGGAAGCTTGAAGTGCAGCTTCATTGAAAGGAAAAATAAGGACAAAATCTCCTACATGGGGGATAGGCCTCTGGTCTTTATCAGAGAGGAAATAGGGGCGTGTGGTTAACTTGTAGTTGCAGAAGTCAGGTGTCGGCAACAAGCGGCTGAGTTGGGCAGACTCCTGTGGAGAATGCCCAGCTCCTGCAAGTCGTTCTTTTTTAGCTTCAGCTTTTGCTTGGGAGGGTGTCTGTGGCGTGTTCATCCTTTCCCGCAGCAGGGAAGTCAGTGTTTTTCTTGCATGTGCTCTGGCAGATTTCTTGGTCAGGGTAGCCACCTTATGAGTTGATCCTCTCGCAGCCTGCAGGGCAGGTTGTACAGAATAAGCAGGAGGATATTTAGTCACTTTTTGGCAAGTGAGTAAGCCATGAGTCTCCTCCGTGGCACTCTCACCAGTTGTGCTCCAGGGCACCCGCCTTCTGCCAGCCTTTATCCCAATGACTTGGTTTTGCCTGAAAGAGTCAATCTGCTTGTAGTTCAGCAGTTCAACAACATCATGAAGAAGTTTTCTTTTCACAGTGTCATCAATGGAACAGTCTAAACACAAGGCTGGGTTGTAGTTGACTTCTAAAAGCCATGGTTTGAATTTGTCATCGATCAGGATGTCAAAGCCAAAGAGCTCAAAGCAGTTGCAAGCCACAGGTAAGGGGGTTACAGCAAGCAGGGTGAGAACCACTATGTTATTGATCTTCTGCCAGAGGACCATGTCATCAACCCCAAATATTCGAAGGTAAGAACGAAACTTGCTGAATGTCCATTTACAGCCACAGCCAATCCCTTCTTTGTATTTTCTATATGAAGCTCCGTTTTTGTTGATGCTGGTGTTTGTTAGGTGGGCATAGACATTGTCCAGAGAACCGAGGTCAAACTTTTCAGTGGCAAACCTCACCAGTCCTTCTTCATAAGTGTAAATTGTGAGGGGGCAAAAACTGGTGACACACACATAAAGGCGCAGATCCAGTTTGTACCCTGAAATGAGCAAGGGGTTGCTAATGTACTTCTGCACAATGACTGTACAGTCATATACTAAGTCTTTAATGTCTTGGAAAATTTGTATGCCTCTTCCACGGGAGAGATCCACAGGCTTGCAAATCCAGTAGCAAGGTCTTCTGCCTATTGACTGTCTCTCCTTTCTGTATTCTGCTATAAACTTGACATAGTCATTGGGCATGATGAATGCCACTGGACTAAATTCATACAGAGCTGATCCATATGATCCTTTCATACGTTTCAGATGCCTTGCCAAGTAGTCTTTTCTGGTGATCCGAACAGCTTCTGGGTAATGGTTGAGTCTCTGCCATGGTTTAATGCTGTGGTGGTCTGTCAAGCGGAAAGGCGAGTTCCGCCAGTACAGGTTCCAGTCTGCGTCATCTTGAGCCCTTTTGTCAAATTCAGTCCAGCCACGTTGCAGTAAAACCTCACGGACTATCGCAGGGACATTCTCATGGAGACGAAACACCAACGGCCTCAAGATATCTCTTGTATCATCGTCACCTGCCATCATTTCCATTTTACTGGCTGAAAGAAAACAGAATCACCAGGAAGGAAACAATGAAATTAATGTTACAGATCGTGCTAGCAGTCACCACCTTCACTGTGTTCTTAATGCCTGTCACTCTCAATATATTCCCAAAGCACGTGTCCCCTGTGTGTCTCTATGGTCCACAACTGCGAAGTCAAAGGCTGTGTTTAAGCTGAAAGACATGTAAAAGGGCATCAATTCCAGAGAGCTGTTAAGGCAGCACAAAGCACTGGCTCCTGCAAAGCTGTATCTCTCCACGCTTTTTTACTTTTTCTTTGAGGTAACTCACTACAGCAGTAGTTATCCCAAAGCTTTTGTAATTCTTGGATACTTAGCCTTTTGGGGTTTTTGCACCTACCTCCAGCCTAACGGCCATAACTTTGCCTAGTAAGACTTGCTTTGCACTGCTGCATTACTGAGACATTCTGCTAACTTAGCATGTTGCTGTGCTCTGAACAAACTCTCTTGGTTAAGATTACAAAGCCCAATGCAAACCCAAAGGTAGACAGTAGGAAAATGCTTGTTTATTCCAACATTCTTTTCCTCCTCTGACATATGCCCATTTAACTCACTGATAACCTTCCGTTAATCCTCCAGTGAGCTCCTCCCCAGTTCCTGAAGAGCAGGGCACATTCTCATCTCATCACTTTCCTCTCAAGAAAATAACGTTCCACAGAAATGTATGTAGATTCTGAATGAAATACTGTTTCCCACTATCTACAGTGGGAGTAGATGATGGTCCCCATCTATTTTCATGGGTAAGATAAACCAGCTGTCTTACTGGCTGGTGGCATCGTGGTCAAAAAATCCCGTGGACCTGTAGATTTGAGAGTGTTGCTGTTTCTCACCATTTTAATTTCCTGAAACCCTACAGAGCTGCTCCCTGAGGATGTTCCATGTTTGGAATAGTGAGTGTCTTGGACAAGAGAAGAGCCTTTGTGCTGAGGACCATTCTGACACAGCATTAACATACCGACCTCCACCTCCTCGCAGCAAGCAAAAGAAATACAAAGTGGGCAGGATATATGCTAGACAAGACTCCTTCACATCCTATTACTAGAGTGACATCCTTGTTCTTTCTTTTCAGGTTGAGTTTTAGACTCCAGGTAGCCTCTGCCTTCCAGACAACTACAGAAACCAAGGGAACATGTCACACCTGGGAGTACTCAATGCAATGTACAGCTGAATTGGCCAGGGATGCTTTTTCTGTGGAAAAATTACAATTTATTGAAATTGAGAGCTTTTTTCCAAAGAACAAAAGTAATCTTTTGCCAGCTTTTTTATTTCACTTGAATCTTCTTGGCTTGAAATTGTCAGAATATCTTATTTTCATTTCTTTAAAAGACAATGGTTCAGAAATACTTTTTAAAATGCTAATTTAGTTTAAAAACCAGAAGCCCAAGTGTGAAATGAAATGCTTTATCATTATCAAAATGTAAATTAACATAATTCAAAAGTTTTGCAAGTCACAAAACAGCTTAAGATTCTCTTTATTTTATCTGAATGGGAAAAACAATTCAAAAATTCTTGCAGGATGAAAAATCGTGTTTCTCTCTTTACTCTGACATTTGGTGATTCTTTCATATGATGTCCCTATGTCTTGGCTCCCCGATGCATTTTGCTGTTGCTGACAGGCTCTGAGGGGTAACCGCAAAGCGGTCACAGAGCTCTTCTACAAGGGGTGTTGTGGAGTCTGTAACAAGTGCGTTACAACACAGAGAGCAAAGTCAGGAGAGTCTCAACGGGGGCTTGATGGGAGGAGGGTTTTAGAGAAGGGTCCAGGAGGTATTTCAAGGAGGCTGGGAAGCAGGGCAGTGGTGTTAGAAGTATATGGATACTTTACCATAGGACTGTAGTGTGTAGCTTAAAAATAGCCCTGGACCATCTTATATCCTGCTATGAGGGAATGACTGCCTAAAAATGATTTGAAACAGGCTTTGGTCCAGGATGTGAGGAATGAGGCTCCTATTGGAAAAGGACTTTGGAGCTCATGAACAGGCTGAGATTGTGGCCAAAATTTGAATTTCTGTATACAATGACTTTCTATATTCCGAAGTATCATGTAATTCCGTATTCCAATAGAAATATGCATATTAATATAAATTATCAATGTCTTACAGTCAGACTTACACCCTTCCACCTCAGGTTCAAGCCAGTGTTGGAAGGGAGCAAGATCTAAACTGCGCTGGGATTATTTCTCTAAATCCCCTTAGAGATCAGAGATTGCCTCCCTGTATGGACTGAACTTCTCCTTAGTGAGAGCTTTCCTTGGGAGACGGGTTTACAGGGAACAGGAGAGAAACATGGCAATTAGGTACTAAAGTGCTGTCATGATGTAAAAGGACTTACACAAAATACCATGTCTTGCTGTGTATCTTGCAGTCAGTGCTTCTTTTCAGACCCCAGGAAGCTGAGGGCTTGCTGCTGAGCTTGCACACAAACCTAATGTGGTGGTCCCAGGAAATGTTCGTTATCTCTGCTTCTGTTTTCTTTCCTGGAAGTTCTTTTTCCTGTCTGCTTATTAAATAGCACCATGTCACAAGCTAAAACAAACAAACAGCTAATAAGCTTTCTAGTAGCTTGTTCAAATCCTTAGACAAAGATGTAAAAAAAAGATGTAATTGAAAGTAGCCGCACTGAGCATTTGAATAAGTCAATTTACAGACTGCAGTTAGCTTTGTCTTTTCTGTATTGCTCCACATTGCTGCCAGCATTGTTTCAGTGAAAGGCACTGTTGTACATGAATCCAGAGCACGGTAAACTGCGCCATCACGGTCTCCGCTAGGTAATCATAAATTAAGCTGTTAGCAATGTCTGAAAAATGAAGTCTTCTTTGGTGCTTTGTTCGTGTCAGCTTGTATTAATGGAACATCTTTCATACCTCTGGCATACAGGGAGCAGTTTACAGGAAATCGGCTCACCTAGCCTAGATGTGACAAATGCCACCTTCAAACTTCCTGGTAATTAAGTGTAAAGAAAATCAAAGATTTCAACTAACAAAGAACACCTACTGGCTTTTGCAGAAGTCATATCATATAAGCGGAAGCTCTTGAAGTGCAACTGTGAAACAGTAACTCTAGGCTAAGGCATTGGCTTAAATGAATGACCACAAATTTCACTCGTGTTACTCCATATAAACCTGTACCCAGATGAACACCCATCTCTTCATCAGCCAGCATTCCCAGAGAGCCCTGTGTTCAGCCCACTCCTTAATAACTTGTAAACGTACCCACGTGTTTGCAGACATTCTTCCACAACACAGAAACTGCTACAGCTCTCTCTGTGCTCAAGTTTAACACTTACCTACCGCTGTTGCCGACGGGCACCCAGAAGTGGAGACCTTCCCCCGGGCAGAGCAGGATGCTGTCATCTGTGACCTCACGGCTCCGCAGCCACGGCTGCCCCGATGCCACGGCAGCAGACCCCGCGCTGGCGTCCCCGCAGCAGCACTCACGTCACGGCTGCTTCTGGTTGCTCCCTCTCACGCCTATGGGAGGAAACACGATCCTTAATGGTTAGGTAGTAAAAATGTGTGTTTGCAAAGCTCGTGTGGAATGTCTCTGTGTAACTGAACTCAGCAAACAAACTGTCTCTAAGCCCTTAGGGCCACGTGGGTCTGGCAGCTGCCTGCCTTGGGATTTAGTTGCAGAAATAACCATTTTAATTATTTCTTCAGGTGACGGTTGCTGTCTGGTACACCATCCAGGGTCGCCCTGTCTGTTCCAGGCTGCACAGGCCCCTCCTGTACCTCTCGTAGACGATGGGTGGGGGGCTGCACCCCCCATAAAACCACCACAATAGTCGCACACTCCGCCAGTGCTGAGACGCTGCCACCAGCATTGAACATCTGAGCAAAATGAAAGTAGTTAAAGCCACGGGGGCTGGTTATACTGCAGTGGGGGCCCAGCTGAGCCCCTGCACATCTCCCACCTCCTGTGCATGTGTCTGAGACCCTCCAGCTGCTTGGACCTTTGGCTCATGCCATGAGACACCATGATATTCCATGCCTTGTGAAAGCAATTACTTACTGTGTCAATATTAATTACTTGAACCTGGCTATCTGAGGCTGCAAATGGGCTCCTCAACACCTACACCCTGAAGAGAGACCAGTGTGTGACCCAGCCTCAGTCCCTGAGGTCTCTGGAAGGCATGGGTCAGCCATCCTTCTTGCAGCCTCTCCTCCTGTCCGGCATAGGTGGTCCCTCACTCAGTGTCCTTATTGCCTGCAGCGTCCCATGGCTGTCCCTTGTGAAGGTGTGACCCTCCTGTACCTCTAGGGAACTGCAGTTTGGGACTGAGGATCCCAGGGAATGCAGGGCGTTCAGCAGACGAGCATGAGCAGGTTTATTACCCATTGCCAGGTTTAGAGCTCTTGGAGGTTCCAGGCATATGGCTGGGGAGGGATTCACCTAGCTGCAACTTCAAACCCCAAAGCTATCGTCCACTGAGATGGCTACACCTGCTCTCCTTAACCACACACAGTCAGGCTGATAAAAGCTGTTGTTTCATTGCAGGATGCACACTGTTGTTGCTGTGGGTGAGATAAGAGCTTGCGTGGCAGTGAAACACGGCGAGAAGGGTGAGTTTACCAGCACCCTGCTGCTGGTTGTGGCTACAGCACAGACAGACCTTTGCTGCTCGTTGCCTGCTAGACCAAAGCAGGGCTTTTGGAGCCTTCCTTGCCCGTGCCACAGCAACCTCAGCTATCATTTTGTGTCTTGCATCTCAGTGAGGAGGTGTTCCTAGATAAACTTCTCCCTGAAGGTTTTTTTTTTATATACTATGCAGCAAAATCCCAATTGCCTTTGTAGTAAACAAAACCACATACACTTTATAACTGTGTACTGGCCATGCATAATGATGTCCTAAATGGCAATTTTCTGTTTAGATCATATCCAAGACAGATGGGCACCTCTATCGCAAGTGATAAAGCCCCTGGGATGAGATAAACACAGTTTAATAAGTGAAGCAAAACTGTGTGTGCAAGCACAAGCAAAATAAGAAATTCATTCACTGCTTCCCACTGGCAGGCAGGTGTCCAGCCTCTTTCTGGGAAGCAGGACCTCAGCGTGCATAGCAGTCACTTGGGAAGCCAAATGCCGTAACCAGGAACATCCCCTCTTCCTCTTCCTTTCTCCCCAGCTTTTATTGTTGAGCACGGCATCGTGTGGTATGGGACATCCCTTTGGTCTATGTCTCACCCGTCCTGATTGCAGCACCTCCCAATTTCTTGCACACCCAAAACCTACTCACTGGGTGGGCAGAGTGGGAAAAAGAGAAAACCTGGACAGCGTGCAAGCACTGCTCAAAAATAGCCAAAACACTGGTGTGCTATCAACATTGTTTTATTAATAAAATCTGAAACACAGCACCATATAGGCTGCTGGGAGGAAAATTAACTCCAACCCAGCCAGAGCTAGTACAAAAGGAAAGAGAAAAACTCACCAATCTGTACATGCTCTGAGGGAGGGGTCACCTTTCTGTTCTGAGGCTTTGTACAGCATCTGGAGTAGCGAGATCCTGATTTCTATGTTGGGCTGTTACAAATAAACAGGAAATGACAACATTCACACAGATCAGATTCTCACTGACATTGATCTCAGAAATCCTCTTTGCTTCAATTGCTGTTGTGAAAGAGACTTAGAGGAGGATCTGGAGATGTTTCACTGTCTATTATCGACATGAAATCAAGTTTCTGTATCAGACGGAAGCAGAGCAGGGTAAGAATTGGCAGCAGCCTAGTGCTATGGTTTTGTGGGGGGGGTTTTGTCTGGTAGCAGGGAGGGGTCACAATGGCAGGTCCTGTCAGTGACTGCTAAGGGTTCACCCCCACCCCCGGCTCCAAGCGTTTGGCAACTGGGAGGGGGAGTAGGGGAAGGGTACCACCAGTCTAGCCCCTGTGAGAAGCTGCTGGAAGTTTCCCAGCTTCAGGCTGGACCCACCCCAGACCAGGACTGAGCCCATTGGTGCCTCTGCCAATAACAGACTGAAGAGGGGGCACGGAACAATGGGGGGGAACGGCCCTGGGCAGGGCTCAGCTCGGGTGGACCAGCCTGGCTGCTCATCTGCCTGCTCGGCTTCTGTGAACCGACCTGCCGTAGCCCAAGCCTCTGCCATGGCTTGCTCAAGAGTCTGCGTTTTTTTTTCTGGGAGCCGATGCAGACCTGCGGTGGAGAGAGAAGCAAGATTTTGAGATGAAAAGACCACACTACACTCTGGTTTCATCATTTCCCCTGCAGCATGGTTCAGACTCGCCCATGAGAAGATGCAACCATGGAGGACCCCACACTGGAACTATGGAGAAGCCCACGCCGGAGCTGGGCAGTCGTTGGAGGACTGTGGCCCCGTTTGGAAAAGGACTCACGCCAGAATAGTTCTGGANAACCCTCCCTGTCCCTGCCTCAGCCCACCAGGTGTTTAACGAAGGACTGTCTCCGTGGCCTTATAAACCATGACACCTAGCAAATCCATCTGTAATCTCTGGGCAGCTGGGAGGCTGTCAGGATTCTGCGGCCACAGTACTTTTGCTGTTTGTATTTCCGACAGAGAGATTAAAAGCACGCCTTCGAGCTGAGAGGGCAAAGGCACAAGAGAAAGGTGGATCTGTGAGGGAGCCGGCCTGTCACTCTCTCTTCTGCAGGACATAATGAACTCCACTTAATTGTACGAGACCTGGAAAAGAAGCTTAACATTTGAAAAGCCATGAATCAACACAGGTGAAGTCTGGAGGGGAGTCCAGATGCTTGGGAGCAAGAAGTGCTAGAGAGATAGTAAAGTAGCATGAAAGGCACTGTTATTTAAAAGCCCTAATAACTTGGGGATTTTTTTCCACAAAAATTGTATTATTGATTTCTGTCATGCGGCTACACCATAAGGTGCCTCATCCTCCTGTTATGGTTAATAACTGAGGAGAAGTCGTTTCAAATGTTAGCTCCATGGCATGCAGCAACTTAACTAGCCATGTAGTTTATTTCCAGGGGCAGCACTACTCTTGGAGATGAACAGCATCTGTCTTCAATTCCTTTTCTGCTCTCTGCCTCACACAGAGGATCTGATCACAGTGTTATTACCAGTAATGATCATGATACCTGTGCTTTCTCATCAAGATGTAGAGACATTGCCCTGTAATTGCACTATAACACACTTCTCTTTGCAGTAAAACCACAAAAATCCAAGTCTGGAAACAGATATTGTAAGGATAGAACTAAACAGAAGTTGAAATGAGATGAGGCAAGTCCTCACTGGAGCCACTGCTAGGTGCATACAGGTCTTAAGGAGATATTACAGCATAGGCTCATCCTCCTTTTGTGCTTCTCACTCTATGACTTGCACTGTTTTCTGCATCGTCTACACGACTGGGTTCCCCAGGCAACATGCACTGGCTGCTGATTTTGAAAACAGCTCTGTCCGTGGATGGGAATGTGCATAATGACTGAGTATTTGGTCATGTGGAAGGCACCTCTTTTGGGAGAAAACTGCTGTTAAGTGGTGATGGAAAAATTGGAGACAAGAAAACCGAACGGGAATGAGTGCTGGGACAGAGGGATGACACGGGCAGAAACACAGTTGTCTGCTGACCTAAGAAGTTGGTGAACTCAGTGGTTAGCAAATTTTATGGTGTTCCGATGTGAATGGTAGATAGAGGCAGTTTATAACTTGATGTTACTTACAGCAAGTGTTAAAGAACACAAGGTAAGAACAATATAAATCCTCATAATTAGTGGTTCCATGAAATGATGTGTTTTGTCTGCAATCAGCTGAGCAACCCTAGTTGTCATCTGATTTCGCAGGTTCAGGGCTGATTGTAAAGTTATGGCACCAGGCTTATCCACAAAGATACAAAAATGTGAGTCTTGTTTACATTTATTAAGACTTTATTGATTAAAAAAAAGATAAAACATTTAATTGGTCATCCATACAAAAAGGTGAAGTCAGATAATCTTCCCTTATAAAGCTGAGATGTCAAAAGAGATTTTTATTCCTAAGACATTTGCATTACACTGGCCTTGAAATCTGTTCCTTTACCCCCTTTCTGGAGAGAGTACATGCTGGAGCACCCTTGGAAACATGCCTGCAGGAGCTGGCCAGTTTGCTTCCATCACTCTGACCTTGTTGGATTACATGTGTGTTTCCTGGGTGAAAGTTCCTACATTTTCCTTCTTTGTAGCAGTGGGTGTCCCAGGGGAGTTCTTAGCTTCAAGGTATTCAACCGCTCCATACATCACCATAGACAACACAAGCACCGACAATAAAATATACAGTTTGATGTAGACTTGCAATTTGGTGCTATAACCAAAGGCAATGACAAATCCAAAAGATTCCCAGAGACGGTAATTGGCAAAGGCAGCCTCCTTGTTTTTCTCAAATAAAATGCCATAGAGTCCTAGAAGGAAGGAGAGACATGGCTTGTGAAGATTAAGTCTGAAACCATGTATTTTCAGGAAAGGGAATAAATAGACTGCAATGGGGGAAGATCACTCCTTCATGAATGTCAGAGGAAAATACAAGCTCTGTCTTAAAACATTTGTTGCACTCCCATGGATTGTTATAAGTGACAGAGTAAAAAAGACAAAATATAGAATATCAGATTAAAATGGAAAGAAAATGGGAAGAAGGAAGAAAGCATGGGTTCTATTGAAGTGAGATGGCAAGAAGTTTATTTTTCAAATTATCAGGCACAAAAGGGAAGGTTCTTGCACTGGTAAGTAAGGAGGAAGGGAGATGGCCAGGAATGATCCTTGACACTGTAGAATCTCAACGTATAACTAAAGGTTATGCCAAGTCTTTACAGGCTTTCACAGAACAGGCAGCTTTGTCTAGGGACAACATGGCCCCTAAGGACCAAGTTGCTCTTTCAGTGGGTGGTAGAAAGGATCAAAGAGCCACAGGGACCTCCCTGCTGCCATTCTTCACTTTCTGGGGGAACCTGCATGGACCCTGCATGGACCCTGCATGCACTGTCTACCTTTGAGATAACCAGGTTTCCAAATTTTCAGCTGCTGGATGGGTTGGTGAAAAAACATCCTTGATGCATACAGCACCTCTGGGCAGCAACTGGAAAACTCGCTTGATGTAGAGACTTGGTTAAACTGATCATCCTAACGCAGTCATGTTCACCGGGGAGCTCCCGCTGAGTTCAGTCAGCTGCACACCCACAACTAGGAGTCAGGGAGAGATTCCCAGCCTCCAGGTCTGACTAGTCGGGCACACTGGGAAGAGGAGAGGTCTTGCTTTCCTCTGGGTGCTGACCCAGCATCAGTGGTGATAAACAAGTGGGCATCATGACAGAACTTCGACTTGTCTCATCCACTTCTCTAACACCACATCAGTTTGAAATAGGCACATTCAGCCAAAGGCACAGAGGAGTACAAAGTTCTCTACGAGTCTAGGTGGGCTCAACTAACCCTTCCGTTTTTTTAAGAAGGAGGAGGCATCATCTATATGTAAAAATTTACTGCATCTCGATAACTGGAAGAAGACATTTACTGAATGTTTCAATTTAGACATGATGGAAAATTTGGGCTAAGATGTGCTTAGTTCCTTAAACTGGCTGAGTGTGGTGTAGTGTGAATTATTTGGGAATCCTTCATAGTTTTGCCTAATAAATGAACAAGTACAAGTTGTTCATATAACTTTGCTCATATGCCTGGTGTTATCTCCTGGAGAGGGATTAATGAAGAGAGTTTAATACAGGAAGTTTTCTGATGCCGTGACAGTTCTATGTGTAAAGATTCTCGCTTTCAGCTGGGACCTGTTTTCCTTTGCTATTTTGAAGCCTTCAAAAAACTGAGGGAAGATCTAGTCCAAGGTTCAGCTATAGGAAGGGCTGAGCTGTCAGGAAAGTTCTTGTTTCCCGGATGCCTATGTGGTGTTAGCTACTAGTTACATAGGAGCACAGTGGTGCTTTTGCCTGGAACCTAAACATTTGTCCTTATCACAAACGCTGTCAGGTGCGGTGTGGCACCAGTTGCCTGGCTGAAGCTTTAGCAGGACCTGCCACACTGGCTGAGAGAAGAAGCTGCTAGGTCTGAATTCTGGCAGCCCACTTCCGTGGAAATTATCCCTCCTGTTTACCACTGCTCATTTTCCCACTCCTTCCCCTGGTACTAGTAGGCATGGGTACATAACAGGACTGCTGGAAATTAATTGGAGTCCGGGTTTATAAACTTCCCAGACTGATTCATATCCTTTCTAAAGACACACGTCACCTGGAAAGAACTTTGCTGTAGTCTACGTGATAGCTCTGTGCTACATAGTTGTTGTGCCCCAAGTGCAATTATGCCAGGAGGGTAGCATCTGTGCTCAGGTTTGATACGAGAGGGCACTACAGGCTCTGAAATGAAGCAGCTTGCATTGGAAATAAATGAGTGTCCACACACATGCACAACAAATATGTTAGGAAACCTTTACAAGATGAAGGGACTCATCTAGTGTGAGCCCGTATATGCTCTAGGGGGAACTCCAGCACTAACTATTCACAGTGAGCCTTCTCCAACTACCGCAGAACGCCCTAAGTGTGCACCCACCACAATGTGGTTGTATTTCTTCAGCAGTTAATCTGCTGAGGCCCAAGCAGCAGTCATGGGAGCTTGCCAATGGGAGGACCACAGACCTTAGCCCCCAGTGCTGTTGTAGAGGTGTTATCGCACCCCAGAGCCTTTGGAGCTGGGGATTTCTCATGTGGTGTATATCTGTGTGAAACCGATGAAGGGGAGAAGAGATTTAGTCCTAAAGGAGCATTGTGAAGCTGAAGATCCTGTTCTGGCATGCAGCATTATTGAGCAATGTCACTGCACCTCCATCTTCAGGCTTCATGTCATCGTTCAGGGTTTCAGTGCGACAGCAAAATTCTTTTCTACAGCTACTCTGGGAGCTGTAGAACAGCTGAAGAAGGTATGGACAAAAAAAAAAAGATACTGTGCAAGCACAAGGAACATTTGATTTTTCTCCCCAGCTAAGAGAAACATGAAATTTTCACACGTATCCCGCAGGAATGTATACAAATGTGTATAAATGCCTGAAGAGGATGGAGCCAGGGTCTTCTCAGTGGTGTCTCATAATGGGATAAGGTGCAAGTGGCACAAACTGAGTCCCTCTGAACATCAGGAAACACTTTTTTTTACAGTGAGGGTGACTGAGCACTGGCACAGGCTGCCCAGGGAGGGTGTGGAGTCTCCTGCCCCAGAGATATTCAAAAGCTGACTGGACATGGTCCTGGGTAACTTTGGGTGCCCCTGCTTGAGCAGAGGGGTTGGACTAGGTGACATCCAGAGGTCCCTTCCAGCATCAACCCTTCCATGATTCTGAAAGAAGCCAAATGCCTGAAGGCAAGGCTTTCTGGAAAAGAGGAACAGGATAAAAGGCAAATCCTTTATCCCAGTGGGATGGGATGGCTCTTGAGAGTGTTGTGAAGGAGCCTGATGAAGAGTCAGGAAGACTGTGGCTGAAGAAGCAGGAAATGAATGAACAGCTTTACTTCAGAGAGAGCAAATCCTAGTTGATGTTGTCCTTCCGTGAACCTGAATAATGAGAGCGCTGGTTTATAACTGTGCCAAAGGCACAAGGCTGTGGGTTGGGATAAGAGATGAGAGGGTGTTGCTTGACATCTGTGGTAGCTTTCTGCTAAGGGGTAGGAGCTGGAGCTGCTGGAGGGGCAGAGGAGTCTGGCTGGTCGCTTCCTTGTGTGTAGGGGGGACTCTACACATGCTGGAAAGAGACCGCTGTCTGTGCCAGGCAGAGGACCATGGTGTTTCCCCTCGGGCTCTCCAGGAGGACCATGGTAATTTATCTAGTGGGTAAGCACTCAGAGGGACCAGAGGGAGGGAGGCCAGGACACATAACCTGATGTGGGCCCAGATGAGCTCGTTCTGTCGCATGCATATTCCTACAGCAACTGCCAAATATGAATTACAGGAAAACGATATTCATTAAATAAGAGGCAAAGTATGGGAGCAGATGGGAGAGTGGCTGTCTTACTGACAGGCTGTGGCAGTGATTTCAAAAGAGTGGGACTGACAGTGACTGGCAGACTTTACTTCAAGTCATCACAGACTATAGCTCCTTCTTGCTCTCTCCAGTGCTTTGGAGTCTGTCTTTAGCCTCTGTAAGAGAACTTTTGATTCTCTTGAATTTTGACTCTCATTTTGGTTGAGGGATAAATTTAAATAATCCCTTATGGAAGCCGGTTTGTATCAGCTCGTTATCTGAACTGTAAATACATGATAATTGCACTGTATCACAAAGCAGTAGGACATAAAAGATTATAAAAACAACTGTAAGACATCAGATAAAGAGTCCAAAGGTATACTTCCAGTTAGGATAGGAGTGTAAGGAATGAGGCAAGTTCACAGTGATCTTCCCCCTCAATGCCCTCCTGTCTCTGGCAGTTAAACACACAGGGACTTTCTGAGCGGGAGATTTCCTCTAGACCACCAGGTTATTAAAAGCCCCCAAGAACATTTTCCCCCAAAATGATGTAATTCCAGCTTAAAAAAAATTACACTTTTAACAATTAATTTCATACTTCGATTATGCATTGTGTGAATAAAAAAACCATTTCTTTTGATTTCTGTAAAGCCTGCTGCCTGATAACTTTCCTCCGTGCTAGCAGTTCTGTTATTAAGAGAAACAGTTAATTTCTAATCACCTTCTCCATACTATTCATGATTTTACTGACTGCTTTCCTTACTTATCACTTGTCCAGGCTAAAGTGTTCTAGTTCATTAGTCTTCCTTCCCAAAGTCTGCCGTGACTCTGCTCCTTTTTATTGCCTTCTTGTACCTTATCACATTTGATTATGATTTTTGAAATGGAGCAGATCAGAACTGCATGGATTTACATGGCTGCATAATGTTGCTCTCTGTGGCTTTCTCCTTAATTTTTTTCCTAATAACTCGTAACAGCCAATTTGCTGCTTCTTTTGTTACTGAGCTTTGAGTTGATTTTTTATCCAGAGTGCTCTCCTTTATTCCAAAAGAGGCTAAATGTATCATTCTTCTGAGTTTTCTCATTTCCTTTGAAATACTTATACTCCTCCAGAATATTTATTCTGAATATTCGTTATCATCTTCTGCAGTGTTCTTCTCTCTTCATCATGGGAAAAATACTTTAATAAGTATTTTAGTTTCTTATTCCCAACTTGTTCTTATTTCTTCTACTTTCCAATAAGCTGATATATTTCTTTTAGATGCTGTCTTAAACCAATAATAATTTCTATGCATGTGTTGTTTTATAAATACAAACATACAGATTTTTAAATCTCAAGAGAATTCATTTAATTGTCACCAGGACTTACCATTAGTTTGTGTCTGCCAAATGGCATCAGATAAGCCCCAAAGAACAGGGAATACGAAAAACACAGCAAGCTGCTTAGGATGAGGTTTCCATAGAAGTAGTGCTATTATACAGGCAGCGTTTGTAACTGTGGCTGTTGATTTAGAAAGAAAAAAGAGAAATATAAATGCCATTAAGATCAGGACACATAGTGGTAGATAACACTTTCAAATTCTTCCCCCAATTGGAGCACAACGCAATCTTAAAATATTTCTGGTTCATTGAGATTTGCGCTGAGTCAATATCACATGAGATACAAGAGAGTGCAGCCCTTTGGCAGGCTTCAATTAATAATTCTGAGCAACGTCCTGAGCTGAGAGATCCTCGGTGCTGTTACGGCTGTTAGCCCAAAGGACAAGAACTGCCATGGAGTAGGAGAAGAGGTGCTGAAAGAGTTGTGATCATCACGTGAGGCATGTGGGAAGTGGGAGGAAGCACTCTTTGCTCTCCTTACCTAGTCCTTAAACGCAGGTTTCCTTCCAGGGCCAGAGGAGACAGTTAAGGATATCTAGAGGGTCTGGTGACTTTTTCTTTTTAAAAGCAGAATGTAAATTCTCAAGTGTAAAATTTCCTGTGGAGGAAATGGCTAGAATGGCTAGGTGGACATTGACTCAGACAGTGAAGCTTCTAATAATACAGGTTATTATGTAGTGGAAGTGAGGTATCAGTACGCTTCCATAGGGATACCTCAGTGGACACAGGGACAAAAATGAAATATTTTTTTGGTATTTTTCTGCCTCCATTACTCTGCCACTCAGTGTTCTCTGGAGAGGAAGATGTTCTTAAATATACCAGACTCTTCTCCTGACAACTTGAAAATTACTGACCCATGCAGAGGCCCTCAAGTTATTCTAGCCTGACACATTGGCATATGACTCTTTTATTTTTCTCCCTGTAGAGCAAGTAGTGAAAAGGACACCAAGCCAACCTTTAAAAATTTTCTTTAAATTCCTAGACTGGTTGCTTAAAATACAAGTTCACCATCCCCTGAGACTCAAATCAACTGTGTATTTATCTCAGGAGGTTTGCAGTTGCTTTTACTCCATAAAGGGGATGAGGTTTCACTCCAATGGAGAAATCCTTCTCAGGTGACTGAGAACAGCCTCAACATCTGCGTTGTAAGATCATTTATCACCAGCTGACTTTGGTTTTAATTGATAGCTGACAGCGAGTTCTCCCTTTGATATATTTCATGAGGTGATCAGTCCTTCAAGTGACCTTTACATACCTAATGCAAATAGAAGTTTTCTGCCTGTGAACTGAGATATCTTTCCAAAGAGCAGAGAGCAGAGGGAATTTACAGCTGAAAAGCAGATCATCACGTAACCAATGTAATGGATCCCCAGGGCACAGGTCACGTACGTCTGGAAGAGAAGAGACAACGGTGACATGTTCTCTTCAGTGAAAATATGCAGCTAAGGTTCAAGGGTCTTAGCCTGAGTATTGGTAAACAGCCAGCATGGATGAGATCAAAGGAGCACAGCGACAGTGTTTGCTGACAAGTCCCCGGCATATTGACATAGTTGGCCTTCGGTAGCGATATTCCTAGCCCAGTTCCCAATCAGCTGATGCCATGCAAACAGAGCAGCAACAAGCAGGAAAAGAAACCGGCGCACCGCTCACTACACAAATAAAACTCCTGGAAGTGACATCAGGAATTTTTGCCCTTGCCTTCATAGCCCAGGAGATGAACATTGACAGTTGCCACTATGGTCATTGCAGAGCAGCTCCCAGGAAATGAAAGGCACCTGGTGAGGTACACAGCCAATGGATATGGCCATGGAGTGAGTGCCCCTTCCAATCCATTCAAACACAGCAGCAAGTGCATTCTTCCATCTGCTTATATTCAAGGTTTGAAAGCTTAAGTGTCAAATAAGCAGCCCAGGAAGTGTGCCCCCTTTCTTTGGAGGCTTTCTCAATGAATGTCTGGAGAACACAGCTGCTGTGGGTCTAGGTTTGTAGAGGAACTGGAGGAGCAGAGGTAGTTTTGATCATTTCAGTCCATTGGGGTCTGGACTTGTTGCACTAGTGGCTGGTGAGGGCTGTCAGCCAGCCACGTTGAGAGTTTGCCCTCTTACCATAAAGGTTCTCAAAATAAAATATGTGGTAAGTGTGCTGACTTGCCCCTATACAAACTCTAGGGAAACCAGAAGGAAGGAAGATGTAAAAGCTTTGCAGTCTTCTGGCTTTTCTCCCAGTTTATTATTTACAACAAGCTGAAGAGTTTGAACCTGTAGCTCTCTGTTGTGGCCTCCACTGGTGAATTAAGCTCTCTACTGAGCTCTTTTTAAGGCTGTTCCAAGGGACATATTTACTGCTGGCCTCTCCTGTTTGAAGATGTCACTCAGAGTTCATTCAACTACAAGTAAGCAGTAATTTAGCAGACCGCAAATCGCCACTGAAAACATCTTCATTTAACAAGTAAATATAGATCAGATGCAACAGTAAGACCCAAAAGGCACAAAAGCCAGTCAGAAAGAAATAGATTTTCATTGCCATCCACACCTTTGTGTAATCACCAGAAAGAAATCCCTGTTCAAACCCACTGTACATTGTCAGAGGGATTAGAAGACACTGTCTTTTATCTTTAAGATGCTGGAAAGTTGCTAGGAACGTAGACCAAAAGGATGGTGTCTCTAGTGTTTCTTTCTCAGTCTCTGCTTGGTCAGATTTGATCTGGTCCAGAAATATAACAATCAGCAACACAGCTAGCACACCACTAGCTGCAAAAAAAACAAAACAAAAAGTTCATGAAAAAAAATGAGGAATGCTGGAAGAAGGATGGGAAGTCGCCTGCTGTTGTTATTGTTCTGACTTAGTGCTTAGCTCTCTGGGGGATGTTTTGGCAGATGCCTCTGATTCCGCCGCAGTGTAAAGGCCATTGCTGTATAAACAAGGTGGCCTGATCTACACTCACATCTTCTGCGTACAGCTGTGTGCCTCGCAAATCCCCTCCAACCGCCTGTTGTGACAGCCGCTGGGCCAGCTGCACGGCCACAGAGGGTGATCGCCCACCCTTCCAGGGCAAGCCAGGGGTCGCGGGGATGGGGAGCTGGCCAGAAACAGCTCCCTCGGGAGCTATCAGAAGACTTTAAATCAACACGAGAGAGGAATATTCACTTCCAGTGCCAAGGTTTGCATGGCTAGAGGGGGAATCTTCCTTCCATTACATGGAAAGAAAAATAAAGGGCTAGAAGTAGTACTGCTGTCTTGGATCCCTTTTTTTTTTTTTTTTTGGTCAGCTTGGAGCCAGGCTTTGAGTATGAAATATGTACTATTTTAAAGATAGTGAACAACCCTTGGTGACTTGAAAAAGACGAAGTTGCAGCTTTGAACCTGTAATTTCCTAGCAGAAGCAGCATATGAAGGAATACATGGGGTAGTTAATCAGCAAATCAGTCTGGGTTTGTTGCTTGTGGAGTGAATCAATATGATTTTTTCCATGCTACCAGGAAGATAACTGTGGATCCTTATATAAATGATGCAGCCACAGGTTCACAACTGATCGCTTTCTTACAGATGCAAGGCATTATGTTTCCTTTCTTACTTATGCTAACTAGAAATTAATCCATGGAAACAAGTGGAGTTCAGGGTAAGAGGAAAACCGAGCACCTCTTCCCATCCACACAGCCTGTTTAATGTGCTCCTATGTTTCTGTGTATGGGCGTGCTCCGTTCTATGAACTTTTAATGTCCAAATATATTAGCGGATTTACAATAAATTGCCATCAATTTTTCATTGCTTATTATTTCTCATCCACGTCTCCTATAATGAAATTGTATTCTCCAGTGTCCTGTTTGTCCACTGTGGCTGAGCTGGGAACCCTTCATGACGTAAGCCATTGTCGGTTCTGTAAAAGTGCTTATTGGCGCTTATGGGCTGATTGCAGGACTTACATGGGCAATTATAGGAGATAACTAACTGCATGGCTTAATAGTGGTTGGTATGAACATAAATAGAAACATCCACAGTCCTCAAGAAAACTAAACAACAAATGACTTATCCATTATTGTCTCCACCCAAGCCAGGCAAAATATGTATTCAGCTACCAAATAGAGGAGATATTTTAAAAATGTCTGTGAATGAAATATTTAGCTATTTGGTTTCCCTCGAGGTAGGAAAAGACATATCTTTTATTAAGAGCTTAAAAGAAAAATGAAACCAAACTGATGCGGGGTCAGTAGACAGCAGGGTTGCATTCATTTTGCATGAGCAAAGCCTAAGGGAGTGCTGTATATTTTAGTCATCAAATTTAAATTTAAACTTGTGAGCCAAACCTGCCGTTAGCAGAAAGACATCAGCTCCAGCACACTCTGCAAGGGAAGAGGGGGGATATTCTTTGCATTTTTCGTCAATGAGGAACGGAAGTTGGGGAAGGAGGGAGGGTTTGCTGCAATGTGTTTGTCTGGTGAAGGCTGGCTCTGACCAGATCACAGACTCTCTGTTGGAGCATATGACAAACCTCGTGCATCTGTCTCAGCATGGAGAGTACATCTGTGTGCAGAGGCTGCAAAGATATTTTAACAGAGCTAAGAGACGCATTGCCTTACCAGATACTTCCCCTTTATGCGGAGAAGAGCCAGATACTTTTTTTAGTTTCACTGAATGAACCTTTGCATATCTGTTTTTGTCTTTCTGATTTTTGACGGCATCCGCATTCCCTGTCTTTGATTCGTTTCTCTTCTTAGGCAAGGAAGGTCTATAGCAGCTGTAGTGACTAAATGGGAGACATGCCAGTTCACCTAGAGCTTCTCTTTTTCTTCACCTTTCACACTACAGTATTATAATTCAAGCATCATGGCTGAGAATCGACTGAAGTTGTAAAATCTCAGCAGGGATCCAAAAACCTCCCCCAAATCATTGCCTGTTCTGGGAGGCGTGGTTCAGGTCTACCTCTAATTACAGTGCAGTTCTTGTGCTAAAGCTGTTTTACACCTGGTAGGACACCAGCCAGTTCTGATAGGCATCCCCAGATGATTAGAAGTTGGTGAGTTTAAGTACTACTTGCTGGGCTGCTTATAGCATCTTGGACCTCTGCATGCATATATAAATCTTCCCAATGCCATCAGTAACTAGTTCGCTATTGCTGATCCCGAAGATAGTGAATTTAAAACTATCTCATGCATAACTGGATAAGCTGCTGCAATCCTCTAATTGCAATGTGGGCATACTTTTGATTCTAGTCTGTGCAGCAACGCTGACTTTGGGTGAAACAGTGGGGTCACCATTACTGGGCTTCGGCTTTATTCCAGGTGAAAAGTGTAAAAAATATCTTGCTCCTTTAGACAAAAATTATACAGTACTGGTATAAAGCATTTGCAACTATTTAGGAAGGAGTTGTTTACAGCTCTCACATATCTTGTTTGCTTTTAGCAAATTGGATTGAAGGAGGAAATTGGAAACTTAATCTGCAAAGTCACGCTAGGTTTCACAAATAGTAGGTTCTCCATCAATGCTATTCATTAAAGACTGTGAGGATTACTTACCAGTGTAGATCCCTAGCAGAGTGTAGATTAAGGAGTGGGAGGGTTCTGCTGAGCCAGTGGCATTGGTAGTATCAGTCACGCAGTCATAGGCTCTGCAGCATGCCAGGCTTTCTTCTGAGATTTCCACTAGTTCAGTAAGAACCAAGAGAAAGGCAGGATAGGGAAGAGATTGCATGAGTGCACGCTATATGTAAGGATATAAGGAGAAGGGAATCCAGCGCTTGGTGATTGGTCCTGGTTTCAGATCCTTCCTGATGCTTGACTTCAGAATCCCAGTTCAACACACACACGTTTGGTCTAGCAGAAGCAGTTTCTCAAGAGAGAGTACTGAACCGACAGTTACATGGAGACATGGACTAAAGCCCGAGCCTGGAATCTGAATCCAAGCTCAATTTGCAGTTTTAAAGTTTCAGTGTGTATCTGTACCTCTTCATCATAATACCCCACAAGACAGGTCCCTCAGTTTACACCACCACTGAACTGCTGGACCTCAGGTCTTAGAGCCAGAGCACCTTATCCTTCTCCAGGCAATTTCTGTGTATGTTATAGGAATAGAAACCACCTCAAAGCATTGTTTTGTTTTGTAAATTTAAATTACCGTTACCTACTAATGCAGTCTTAGAAGAAATCAGCTTTTCCTGGCTTTGTTATTGGTTTTGTTACTCTTTGAAAACATACTCGAAATTTGAAGAGTTTGGCAGGGTTTGGAGTAAGACATTTGCTTTGTTCATTTCCATCAGTGTTGTGCTGGGCATGTGTCAGAGCCACACACGTGTGTGTACTCACACACCCTGTGTCACCATGACATCGTGCTCACTTCCTCCGGTACACCCACTACTAACCCAAAGCGTGAGCCTGAACAAGCTGTGTAGTGGAGAAGGATGACCAAACAACAGTTTCAATGCTCTCATTGCAGAATTTGTCGCTGGTCCAAGCATAATAAAGGGCAGTACAGTGTACCTTGGCTGATCCCTTAAACTGGACTTGATCTGTGATTTTTCAATTAGGGTTATCACGTAACTACTTTTAGTGTGTTTTTCCCCATTGCTTCCAATCAAAGCTGCTGCAATGTGAATCAGCTGTTTAACCAGCTTCATAAACAACTTCAACATCAGATAAAACTTAGTAATGTAAAGAAAATCATTACCTTACAGACAGTGGCTGCTGCTACACAGTTTAAACAAACAGACCCTTAGCAAAATTGATAATTTTTTACTAAAATTACTTGATGACTAACCATATGCAAAAGGTGAGTCACACTAGTAAGGTATGTAAAATGAGTTTTTTATTTGCTCGTGCACCATCTGAGGACGAAGATGCACATGCAATTAGTGATCTGGAAGCTGCAAAGCAGGATTTGCTCTATTCCTCTGGAAATAAGGCTGCAATATTGATGAGAGAGGATGGATGACTTGCAATTTACATCTGTCTTCTGTTGCAGTATCACCTCCATAGTGTAGCTTCCCCTGCTGTGTCTGGATGCGGTGATGCAAGCAATATGTCAAATGTATGTCCATGTCTGAATTTACATTATGACTTACATTATGAATTTACATTATGACTGCTCATCACTGTTGTGAAGATATGCAATGCCTTTGGCTTTGAGAGCTGTTCACAGCACCCCTCCCAGGAGCACAGCATTTCCTGAAATCCAGCGTAACTGATAAAAAAATAAGTAAACGTTAAAGTTTCACTAGAATTTAGAGGAACATCCTCAGATGTAAAACTAAGAGAGGATTTACAAGGCAGAAAAAGAATATTTTGATCCTCTCATTAACATCACTTAACATGAAGTGTGCTGTCAGGCAGCAGAGAATAAAATGGTTGCAGTCTGTGCAGACGTCACAGCTGTGCCACAGCCTCTGCCCTGCAAATGAGACCAGCACGGCCATCGTGTGATCAGTGATCAGGTCAGCAGGGCTCAGCTGTACTTGGTACAGTCCTTTCACGTTCTGCTTTGATGGTGTTTCATCTATAGCTGTCTGCGTTTCAAGGAATCATGATTCTCCGTAAGTATCACACCTTGTGACAACTAAGGTGCCATAAATCCACGGATACGAAGATTACAACTTGATGCCAGCTCCCTGACATTGACGTTTAATCAAACACCTATTTGGATACCCACCAGAGAACACACTGCTTAACTGTACCAGTAGCAGGGGATATGGAAAGCTCTTTCCATGGCCATCCTGTTCTGACATTGACATGACAGGGAATGCACAGGAGACCACAATGATACAACACCGTGGCACTCTGAATCTCTAAGGTGGCGTCCAAGTATTAATTTATCTCCACAACTGCCCTTTTAAAGCTTACACCAATTACAAGCATGGGAAATGAGGGCAGCACTGTCAAGTGATTTCTTCAAGCTACATCCGCATCTGCTGTATGAGCCTGAAATACAGCAGAGAAGCCCTGGCATGCCGACTCCTGCCAACAGCTACTTCCGTTTCTTCTTGACAGTTCTGTAAAGCACTCATTTTCACCAAGCACCAGCATCAGCTTGACTAACCTTGAATGCTTAAAAGCAAAATAATTCAATACTACAAGCTTTGCAAAAAGGCTGCTCTAGTGTGTTGCCCTTTGTTTTTATCCACTTTAAATAGATGTCAGATGCGAACGACTCGCTGCCAGCAGCTTACCTATGCTTTGCAACACAGGGGTGGAATTTGAAAGGAATTCAACAGACATCTATTTTTGATCTAGTTGTCTGAACTCTTTATAGCTGACAAAGACTTGATAGAAAATGGAGCAATTCAGCCCGATCTATTTCAGACATCTACCTTCAGATGAGCTAAGTCACATCCAAAGTGCCCATTTGCACTAACTGTCAAGGCAATTGAGGGTCACTAGCTTACCTACAGAAGTCTATCTTTTAACTGTCTAGAGCTACCTGATGTTTAAAGAAAGAAGCGCCAAGATTTTTAAATATATTTTACCTTTGTTGGAAGCTTGGCTAAATATCAAAGATGAGATAAGATTTCCCCAGATGCCAGCAGACTGAAATATCAAAAAGAAGACCCCAAAGTATTGGTTGATAACATCCTTCCCTTTTTTTCCTGCTTTCTCAGCGTATAAATTGCCAGCAATGGTGAGGTAAGTGCACTTGGCAGACCAGAGCGGTGCTCCTCCTAAGCCCAGGATCACAGAGGTAGGGATTAGCGTGTACCTGCCGAAGAACACATTGTTTAGCATAGTTACCAGCCATCAGCATAATAATCATTTGCCCAAAGATCCAGAGGCAAAAACAGACATCAAAGAAATAGATTTATCCATTGTGTGATTCAATAAGTGCTCTACATGAAATCAAGAAAGGGCCAGTCTTGTCCAGCTTACACTGTGAAATCACTCCCACCTGTGTCCTGGGGCTACGTCTAGGCTGGCTTGGTCTGTGCTCATGTGCCCTGTCCTCTCATAACTGAGAATTAAATTGCACCTGAGCTTTCAAACATGGATCACAACAGCTTTCCTCCACAGAGTTGTCCCCCCATCATGGGGGTAAGACGTTCATCCACATTCAAAAGGGCAAGGCAGGAGCTGACCTCCTCCTGTGGTCCCCTGCTCCCAGAGCCACTGGCTGGAAGACAGCCTTCCCTTCAGCCTTTTTAAAAACAGTCCTAAAAGTCATCTGGGTTTTAAATGAAACTTCTGATTTTTTTTTTTTTTTTTTTCTGAAGGGAAATCTCTGCTACACATGTGAGTTAGAGAAGCAGCTTCAGGTGGGTGGATGGATGCTTTCATTCTTTTTGCACATTTTCACCTCTCTGTTTCACCTGCTAATGGATTTATTTCTCCCTGTTTCTTGCAGGTAGCACCTTTTGCATCCAACTTTCAAATCTGCAACACAGAGTTAGGGTAAGAATTGAGAAGAAAAAAGGAGAAAGAACTTCTCCCTTACTGATTTTGTTCAAACACAACAGACGGGGTTGAAGTATTTAAATTGTACCAGCTAGCGTAGAAGTTCCCTATGGAGAACACGATGTAGCAGCACATAGAGCCTGCCATAGTCCACTTGCAGCCCAGCTTCTTGATGAGGATTGGAGGCAGGAACATGGATGATACGATGAGCGCAGCATAGAGAACACTCAGGGAAGCAACGCCCAGGCCTTCCTGCGAGTGGAGACTGCTCTGCATGGGCAAAAACAGCAGCTGAGACAAATTTTGTCACAGGCACCTGTTACCGTGGTGGACAGAGGGTGGCTTCAGGCAGAAACAGAGACACAGAAGATGGGACTGGGTATCACTGGCTCCTTTCCCCAAAGCAGTCTGATTATGGATTTATGGTTTTCCTGACAGTGACAGCCCATTTATGAAAATATGATACAGAACCAGGTGAGGATTACTCAGATTCATAGCTTTGGTATGTCAGACTGTAGATTATTTAATGCAATTCATATAGAATCACTAAGGTTGGAAAAGACCTCAAGGATCATCAAGTCCAACCATCAACCCAACACCACCTAACCCACTAACCCATGTCCCCAAGCACCACATCTACACGTTTCTTGAGCACCTCCAGGGATGGTGACTCCACCACTTCCCTGGGCAGCCTGTTCCAATGCCTGATCACTCTTGCAGTGAAGAATTTTTTTCTAATATCCAGCCTAAACCTCCCCTGGTGCAACTGGAGGCTGTTTGAGGTTGTCCCTGAAAGCGAGCTGAATGAAGGATAACCTCTTCTCTTGGCCTTCCCTGTTTATCTCAGGCAGGAACATCCTCACATATGCATCGTAAGGGCTGACTTAGCTACGGTGGAAGACTCTTTGCTTTAAACTACAGGTCTGATAATTTCAAAATTCTTCAGAGGCCAAGGTCCAAATATCCTGATATGCCCATAGCAACCCTTTGTAGTTAGAAGTAATTGATTCACTCACATTTTCACAAGGGAGGAATAAGATTTTACTGATCTAACTAGGTTTTTTATTTTTTATGCTCCAAATAGTTCCCTTATCTCGATACTGTAAAAGCTGCAATGAAAAGATCAAGGTGCTGCTTATCAACATTTTCCTGTTTCCATTAAGAGCTTACGTGACCTGGTACAATTTTGGAAGAGGGGAATGGGTGCGTTGGGGGGATACCACTGGAGAGCACTGGAGGAGAGCAAGGCTGCTGGAAGCTGCACTGAACGACTCCAAGCCCTGTGGTGGCTGTATGGTCCAGCCATGCAGGACCATGGTGGCAACTGTGCAGCTCCCTTTGTGAGAAGCAGGCATCAGGACAGTGCGGTGAGAAGAGAATTTTCTCTGTCTGTCAATGTATTTGAGAATCAGAAAGTTTGTTCTGTAAAAAGGCAAAGAGTCTTCCTGTTCAATGAAGTCTCTGAAGTTCTGGAATACCACATACCTGGTTTTGTCAGCTACAGCTTCCAAAAATTAGGAGTCAGTACTCCAAAATCATATGATTAACTTAATTGTTAGTGTTCTTTGAGGGGTGGGTGGGTGGAATGTTGAAATAAATTATGCATATTTTAATGCTTCTCCTGCAAGCTACAATACTATAAAATAACCTACTTTTGATTACATCTCAGCAAGTCCTCTTTAACCCCCAAGACAAAATGGAGAGAGAAGAGAACCAGCACTGCTCCCTCCTGCAGCATTGCAGGAGCTTTTATGTTCCAGCACTGAACCTGAGCATGCACTGTTCCAGGTGGTGGGGCTGACTCATGGCTTCTTGGATTTATCATTCCTCTCCTCATTAGTCTGCTCAGCTTGTAACTTCTCCATCCATTTTTGCAGAACTTCCCTGAAGTTGGGAATTTGACAGTCTCAGCAAACAGAAAATGTTCAGGACAGAAGTGAAATAAGTACAGAGCTAGCAGGAACCTCCTCCTGAAATGGGGTTAACCCCTTGTTATTGCAGTCAGGTGTATCTTGTTCTGTATCAAGCTCCACCGTCAAAACATGCCAATCCCCACACAAGTTGGAAAACCCTTCTAGAACTCTGTTAGTTAGGGTGGTCTTTTAATGTGGTGGTAAACTTCCTCATGGATGGCTTACATCCATTTATTTGTCATTAGACCAGCAGAGTTCTCCAGTCTGAAAATTTCTTCCGTGTATTGATTTACTCTGAAGTATTCATAGACAGCAGCAGTGACCCTCTTGTCTCTTAGTACAGCTACACAAAACAAGCCAGCTCTGATGGTATCCTGACTGTTCAAGTTATTCTAGAAACCATCTCTGATACTGTGGTTTAAAATGTTAAATGCTAATACAAGCCACAGCTGCTTTTGATCTGAAATAATATTTTTTGTTATTATATTACATCGTGTCACCAGGGATTATTCTATTTTACACTTCTATTATTTAATGAATTGGACACATATTTTTATTATTTTACATTGATTAATAGTAATAATTAACAATAATAATAAAATCATAGGCATTTAGAAATATTCAAAACAAAACCTTTTCAGAAATGGAGTTTGTTTTCCATTTTGTGCTATCTTCTTTTGAGAAAAACCTCAGAGCAATTTAGTCTTCATTCAAACAGCTTTTGCAGACCTAACAAAGTAGTCTGACACAAGTATTCAAGCTCTTTGAGAGCTACTAGAACAAAATATTTAGTAAATGTTATGGATCTGAGTGAAGGATACTAACCTGCACCAAACTGATGCCCTAACCCCCCTCATCAAAAATACTGTGCATGCCTTCACACAACCAGCTGGCCCGATGCCCTTCCAGACCATCTCTCCTGCCAACCAGGGGGAGATGCTCCACTTACCTGTAGATTCTGGAGTCCTCCATAAGCCGTGAAGAGAAGTAAAAATCCAAAAGAAATTACCAAAACATTCTTAAGATTCCTTTCCATGTTGATTTGTCCAAGATAAAAGTTGGTGTGCAGAGCTGACCCAAAGATTCCAGGGGATGCTTCGAGTTGGAGAAAAACAGCTTATATTTTTTTTTTTTGGAAAAGGTCACTTCTTGCTGCATTTGTAGAGGAAAAGAGTTGTTAATCATTTGAGAATTGGCCAGTGGACTTTACTTTTCCTCATACCGAAAGCTCTGTACGGAGTTGTTACTTATTCACTTGTCGCGACTGAGGCAGTAACAAGCACTCCCAAAGGACATCAGTCGGGTTTTATCAGACAGGTATGCAAGTGGCTTGCAACACTTGGACCGGTTTTAATATTGCAATCATATGTTATACAGCTCTCTCCTGTTACTAGCACCAAAGAAAAAAGTGCAAGCAGTGGAATGCCTGCCTGGCGTAAAGGTACACGAATCCATAAAGGGCAAAGATTAAAAGATTGACCTGAAATCTCTGTTAGACCCATTGCTTAACTAAGGTTACGTACTAGGAAATGTTTGTGTTAGAGCGTTGTCTGCACACACCAGCTCTGTGGCTGTGCAGCATGTCAAAACAAGGTTGCTGGATGCTTGGCAAGAGGGAGAGTCTTCATCTGTGGTGAACCCCGTGGCTTTGGTGTTTCAAATTTACCAAGTCATACTTATTAAAATAATATTTCCCCGTCTTTACCACCAACTCAGAAGCCAAGAAGAAATGTGGACTGAGCTGATAAATGAAAACTCAATTTCTCCTCCTTTCCTCTGGTCTCTGGGAAAAAAACCCAGCCTTTGTGGGACCTATTTCGCCTCACCAGTGCTGCCTGGTTCAAGCAGTGAAAAGCTCCCCCCCGGCTGCTGTATTTGCCCCTGCTTCCCCCTGTTTTCCAAGCCTGCCCTTGTGAAGTTCCATTGTCTCTGTTGGTGACCCACCACTGGCCATCCTGCAAGTCCCGACGGAGCTTTTGAATAGTCCCCTTCCGAGCACACAAAGTCCTTTCTGCCCCTAAGCCTGGCAGGGTGAACAGAGCATCTGCAGACCCTTCCTGCGGGGTTGGCGGAGGAAGGATTTGAATCCGGGAGCAAAGAGGAATCCAAAATAGTTAACATACTCAAGTGGAGGTGGTCTGTAGGGTGTCGGCAGCGTCTAGTGGGAATGCACAGCTAAGACTTGGTCTAAATCCCACTAGATGGCACAATTTTGCTTCCCACAGGGACATTGGAGGATGAGGGGAGGGAGTTTTAATGCATTCATTAATTTAATACACTAAAGAGGTCACAGCTAGTTTCTACTTTGGAGAAAATTCCAATATGTGCCTTTTCATTTTCTTCTTTTGTTTTATAATCTTCTTGAATGGAATAATGCAGGAAACATAATCTTTTAATTCTCCATTGTTAGTAGTACTTCTATATTGCAAGCCTAGAGAGTGAAATGCTGGCTTTTTATTTTACGGACTACTATGTTCAGCATGCAGACACTTTCAATCGGATCACAACGCCCCTCTTGCTTTGCAGTGTTTGTAATCCTCTACAAGGCTTAAAACCCAGTTTGGTAGTACTCTGGCCTAGGGATTTCCAGTCTTTTTAGGTTTATGGACCTTTGGAATTTTCCGGTGCACATCACTGCATAAGAAATTTACACCCGGTGATAATATGTTTGTTTCTGGTTTTGGACCTCTTAGAAACAGTCAGCAAAAAATAGTCAGGGGGACTGAAACTAGGTGATCTTTGAGGTCCTTTTCAACCCAGGCCATTCTATGATTCTATGAGAATTCTAGGGGTTGGAGGTCACAGGTTGAAAACTACAGAAAAAAATGAATGAGAAATTGTAAGAATAATGCTTATCTTAAACAAAAGCGTAACTATCACCCACTTGGGCAGAGGCAAGAACCAAGGATAGTGCAAAGCCAAGTCAGTTATACAAGCCTTTGTTTTAGTGCTCTTTCTTGACATTAGCAGTAATAACAACACAGCTTAAAAAAAAAATCAGCATTAACCAGATGCTATTTTTAAAATGCAGTGTTGGATAGGTTCTCTGGTCAGCACTTCTGCTCTGGAGGTAATTCTTCACTCCTAGCTCAGTCACGTCCTCTTAGCAGTAAACGTTGGAGAGCATACGGGGGGATGGTGGGCTTTTTGGGAATTTTTTTTTTCCTCTCCATTTGACTGATCAAAGACATTTCAGCCTGTTCCACACCCCCTGCCCAGAGCTTTAGGTTATCCAGCTGCCTGGTCCTAAGCCCCTCCTTAGGAATTTGCAGAGTCTTTACCAAGCAGATCTGATAAGGCCAGGGATCTCTTCCTTCGGTACCAGGCAGCTGGTGGCTCAGGCAGTCCTGCGGTGTATCACCCTTGACACCTCTTTCATGCTTTCTGGCAGCCTAACGAAGATTAAGCGAGCCTCGGGAGCTGTGCACTGCACTTTAGGCTTAGCTTTCGCATAGGAGGCTGCAGCCACAAAACTGAAACATCTTGCAGAGCACGATAGTGAAAATGGGAGATAGAAGAGGCTGGTTACATTCACGACTCCATCCCATAGCCAGTCACATTTATTTTCCTGTGTTATTTTCTCAGTGTAAATGAGGGCAGCCTTTGCTTAAAAGACTACAGCACCAGGAGCTAATCTTTGGGGAGTTTTGTGCTTCCTCACTATTATTTCCCTATTTGCTGGTTAAATATATAATTTAGGCAGTTATTTTAACAACAAAACAAAAAACCCAATACCCAGAATACTCACCATAGGATTTTCTCTCTCAGGAGGCTTTTAATTGATTAGCTCGCTGGTGGTACACAGTATCCCTTGAGTCTATCGGTAGAAAGTATGAGTATTTTTATATGCCAGATAGCGAATTCTCTGGC
The DNA here is from genome assembly GCA_013400615.1 of Syrrhaptes paradoxus. Classification (NCBI taxonomy): domain Eukaryota; kingdom Metazoa; phylum Chordata; class Aves; order Pterocliformes; family Pteroclidae; genus Syrrhaptes; species Syrrhaptes paradoxus. The sequence goes on along the minus strand of VZTO01026363.1, from coordinate 9,239 downwards.
CACCCATATAATATGGGCAAGTGCTGCAAAAGCTGTTCTCAGAGCTGTCCCTCACTGGCACTGGTCTCTGAGGAGCTGACACTGAGCAGGAGTTGCAGAGGACAAGTGCTTGCCCATGGATACCTCCAAACATAGGGATGGGGAGAGGGGAAAGTGGAGGCAGAGCCTGTGTATTCCCATTTGGGAAATGAAGCTGATTCCTGCTCTTTTTTTCCATGGTGAAGGTGTTGCAGATATGCTAGAGGGGAACATCAGGACATGTTCTTCTCCTCCTTCTTCACCGTGGTTGGTGCCCTGCTGATTTTGGAGCTGAGGCAGGAACGGCTAAATGTGATGCACGTGCCTTGTGAAGCCCAACCATTCCTGACGGGGTTTGTGATTTTAGGAGTTTACCTTACTGAGGGTTATGCTCACCCATTTCCTCAGGGCTGTGCTCAAATCTGCAAGGGTCACACCGCATCTGGCTTCTCCTGGTTTTTGTGAGGTTGTGCCAATGCCACGCTGGTGAGTGTTGGTTGGGAGCTGAAAGAACGGAGGTGCAGCTACCTGTGGCTGGTGGCCTTATAAAATACAGGCTGTTACATGCTGAAAGAGGGTCAGAACTCGGATGTGAGATCTGCAATACTGAGCTGAACAGATCAAGCAGTAAAAGCTGTTTTTTTCTGGGAAGGGGATAGGAATGGAGTTGCCAGGCAGTGAACTCATTTTGCCCACAAAGTCAGAGGAAAACAGGTTTTGTTGTGCCAAGGGCTCCAGCAGTGTGAGTTGCTCCTGTGCACCTCTAAAGGGCTAAACATCTCCCCCTCCTCCAGCATTTCAGCTCTCATTTCCAGATTTCCTGTATTTCCCTTCTCTCCTTTCAAATGCTGCTCCCTTTCCACCATGCAATGCATCCACTGCTGTTGTCCTTTCATCTGCTCTCCCAAGACCCCTCTAGGTGCATGGCTCAATAGAAATCAGTATGCCACTTCCATCTGAATCCTACCTGCTGACGTCCTTTGTCATTCTCTGGAGGCACCAAACTGTCTGTCTCAATCACCCTTTATGTCCTTGATGCATGCCATCCTTCCTTACACCTTCGCTCTTCCCTAGCCATCACCCTGCCTCCATCTCTCTGCTTCTGCCTCCTTATCTCATCTCCTGAGTACCAACAGAATTTTTGCTTCTTAAAGGAGTCACTTGAAGAATGCTGGATGTGTTCCCATTTCACAGGTCGTTACACTCCTCCGCCATCAACAATGCTCTTAATATCCCACAAGGCCCTTCTCCAGCTCCACTACCTATCCCTTGAGGAAGAGGAGGAGAGACGCCTTGTCTTCTGGGCTGGGAGCCAGCTCGGGTAGAACGGAGACCAAACGGAAAAAGAGCAGAGAGTATGCAGGCCACAGGCTTGAATGAAGTTGTGACTTAGTTCTATCAGTAGGACTGTGCAGGAGACTTTCCCTGCAGGGCACTCGTCTGCTCTGCTGAATCCAGCTGTCCAAATAACCAATATAATCTCTATAGTAAAGGCAAGGCTCAGTTTAGGACAGGATGATGTGATACCCATCCAGGCTCACTCATAAATTTTTACGAGCCAGAGAAAAAGTTCCTCCAAGTGTTGGACTTCGAGATATTACTCGACTCCTGAGATGTTAATCTCTCTTGGCTGGAGCTTTCAATGCAGGAACATGTCTGTGAGGGTGTTCACAGATGCAAATTCTAGCACCCCCTCTGCAGGGGACAGCTAAGGAGACTCCAGGCTAACAGTTGACTGTGGACAACCCCCTGTTTCTCCACCAGAGTTGTCTTGCATTCATTCTCCTTTCATCTGGTTCAGACTCAGCTATTCACATTCTACCATCTTAAAACGGTTGCCCAAGCACTGGCATGGTACATGTGCCTTGCCCTGCATTTTGGATGTTTTGGAACATATGGAGTAAACCCATTTCTAATCCTAATCCAGCAGCTGTGACTCAGTTGGTACGATTTAACACCCTGCTAAAATAAACACTGTTGTGATCTGTGCTTTTATAGTGAAAGGGTGGGGAGGCGGATCCTGCATGTGAACAATAGTCTTTTGTATGGCAGCGGCTCTGAAGTCTTAAGAGCCATTTACTGGAAACTGTTGACTGCATACTGGCTGTTCACATGAGCGAGCATCAGAAATTCCTCGCACACACCCATGATGTGGCTGGGAGGATGGGACTCTGTCAGAAACCCAAACCATGGACTTTTATCTTTCCTTTTTGGTTCAGAAGTGGCTGCTCATGTTATTCATGTCCACTATCAAGCTAGCACAAAAAAAAATAAAAAATAAAGCTCAACCAGGGAGCCCCTGCTTTTGAAAGGCTATCAGAAAGACTTCTGACCAATGTATCTCCTTGTGGAAATAGAAGGAGAAGGAGAATGAGGCTTGGTCCCAGAAAGCAGGGTTGTTTAAAGGCATATCAATATAGACATCCTGGGATGTGGAGGGTCTCACTCTCCAGTGCCTTCCACCTTTCAGTTTTTGTCCATTGGCTGCACCCATGGCTGGAGACTGGCATAAGAGGAATATTTACTAGATGTTTATCACCCACTTGGCATCAATGTAAACATTTAGGGCAGAGAAAAGGAAAAGGGAGCATGAGTCTCTTCCTCTGTAAGCCTTGCTGCTCCTCGCTTGTGCTTTCTGTCCCCGAATATACCATAATCCCAGATAGGAGCAGGAGCTACCAAGCTGCAGAAGTGCAAGCAGGAGCTCTTGAGAGTGAACTGTAAAAAAACGTGCTGTTCTGCCCAGGCTGGTGTGCAGTGTGGCATGAGAGAAAGGGGTTGTTATAGGCAAAAAAAGAAAATACATTGGAATTAATCAGAATAGTCAATTTTGTTGTTGTTTTCTTTCCTGCAGTAAATTTTGATGATAAAACTTCTTTTCTACCCCAATAGATATCACAAAGTTCCTGGGACAGGTGATTACATATTTTACCTGGCCTTTTCTGTGACATGGGGAAAGCTCCATAGCCTTCCCCTAGGATGATAGAGTCTCCCCCAGTCCTAAGCAACACGCTCCTTTCCTCTCCCCAGTGTCAGAAAATCATGCAGGCATCCAGGACACGGTTTCTCTACCCACCATCCCTGACCCTTTTCCTCCCATCCGCAGCCCTGCCTTCTCCCGCACACATCCCTCCAACTGCAGACCCATTAGTCTGCATCTCCTTCCATTCAATCAATCCAAATTACCTTTTCAAGTGGCTTCCTGTTCTTTGAAATTGTGAAGCTATGACAGACCTCCCTGGAAACAGGTACTGGCGTCCAGCTGGGAACATCTTGATGGTTGTTGCTCTGAACAAGCTTCACATTTCCCGTTGGTTTTATGTGTATTTCTAATATTGCACTGATCTTTACAGAAACTGCCCCAGTATGCTCATGAGGGTTGCTAAATTCCCATCCCATCCTTGTTTCAAAACTCCTCTTCTTTTTGTCAACCCTTATGTGAGCCTTGAACCAAGAAGCAAACAGTATTTAGGAAGATGGGGCACATACAACTCCACCTCTTGCTTGTCATCTGAAATAAGACTAATTAATGTTTTGCTTGCATTCGTGCTTGCATAATCATTTCTTGTGAGCTGTTACTATTCCACCAAAATGCTCCTGCCTCCAGAGAAGTGCTGAGGTTGCTGATCAGAGTCACTCCATCCATTTCACAGAAGCCATTCCATAACTTCAGGATGGTGACAACTACCAGTCACCCCCACCATAGTATGGTGGGCACGTAGTGGGGACCTGAAGGTGAAAAGTGACAGTCTATTACCACCGGTTCCTTAGTCACTTAGCAGTACCTCAGGAATAGTCACCGCATACAGATAGTTTCAGCCTGGATTTTATCTCTGGAAAATCATTCTTGTTGCTTTTTTTCCTATTAAGAGTCACTCACAGGGTGTGTTGAGGATCCACTGCAACCACTGGAAGACTGCTGACTTTGGCAACCGTAGCTTCAGCCCTTCAAACGCTGGGGGATGCGTGCCCTCAGCTTTCCCAAATGAGAGAGTTAAAGCTTGGTGAAGTCAGATTAAGCAGGAGGCTAAAGACTTCCGAGCATTGTAGGACAACTCTGGAGAAATGTGTAGGAAAAACTGTCAGAGCGGCAGGCAGGAAATCTAGAAGCAATATCTAGTTCCTAACAGATTGCTAACTTTAATAGGCTCTCTGTGAGAAAAGGCATTTTTCCATTCTGTTTGATGGATTCCCTAAGGCCAACAAGCAGACTAGAGTGGAGTAAATATGTCTGTGGCTACTTTAAAAAAAAATTATAAACACGCTTAACTGCCAGAAATTACAAAAATTATGCTAAATGTGGATTCTTCCATGCCAGCCCTCTGGAGGTATGGTAGTTTTAATTATTCAGCATTAAAGACTGACTTAATTAAGCTTTAACTTAAACATTCTCTTCTGGAGCTAGCTTTTTAAGTGAGTGTAAGTTTGTTTTTTTAACAGACCAATAGAAAGAAATCCAGAGCACACTACAGAAAACGTCAGTGCCTTTTCATGGTGAGGTCTCTGCACTTCAAGGGAGGAGAAGAGAATTAGGGAGTAAAACCACATCACATGGAGAAGGAGCACCACAGAGTTTACTGCAGCAGTTAGAGAACAGCAGACAAACTAGTGACCTGTTTTTCTCATTACCAAACCCTTAAACAACCAAACTCTTCCCATCTTCTTTTAAGGATCAGAAGCAGAAGACACACATTCACAGCTCTCTATTAAAGGACCAGAACATGCATGATGAAGTTTTCAATAAACATACAAAATCATCGAATCATAAATCATTTGGGTTGGAAGGGACCTTTAAAGGTCATCTAGTCCAACTGCATCTTCATTTTCAACTAGGCCAGGTCGGTCAGAGCCCCGTTCANTACATACTGTAAGGCCACAATAAGGTCCCCCTGGAGCCTTCTCTTCTCCAGGCTGAACAACCCCAACTCTCTCAGCCTGTCCTCATAGGAGAGGTGCTCCAGCCCTCTGATCATTTTTGTGTCCCTCCTCTGGACTCGCTTCAATGGGTCCATGTCCTTCTTGTGCTGAAGACTCCAGAGCTGGACACAGCACTTCAGGTGGGGTCTCACCAGAATGAATGGCAATTTGTTTTGATTTTCAGCATGAACGATTCTGCCTTTGTGTGTAAATATGTCCAGTGCCCCCTGATACCTGCAGGTCCCTTAAGCCGAACCTGTGTTGAGCCTTGAGGCTGTTTTAAACTGTTTTAAACCCTGAGAACAGCTCTGGTGCCTCTGACCAGACAGGGATTGAGGCGATGCAGGGTCCACAGGCTGTTTCCCCAGAAGGCCCTTCTACAATGGAAAGGAATGGTAAAAAAATGGGACTTCCATACAAACCTAGCTGTTCGTGGTAGCTTTTGACTAGAACTGAGGCTTGCAAGGAGACACGGTTTGGTACGTCATGGTGCAGACTATATAACTTAGCTATCTGCTATACAGAATCCCTCTGCAGAGATGAAGACTCAGCCAGGAGGAGTCATCAGTTTCTTGTCCTTTGCATTGCTATTGGGGAACCACCAACACCTTAATCCCAAGGGCTGAAAGCATTCAGGGCTTGGTTTTGCAACAAGCAGAGCTCAAGCCTGTGTTTTGGGTTGCAAGCATTATTTTGCAAGCCAAGGTCCTGTTACGGGCTTTTAATTAGTTACACTTTTAAATCTTTATCCTTTCTATCTAAATTTTGGGTGTAGGTGCAGAGTTCCAACAGAGATCAGCTTCTGCTAAGACAGAGCTCTTTGGCAGCATGAGTAACTCAAACCTCAGAGAAATACATTAAATATTGCAGTCTAAAGAGTTAGCAGAATCTACAGAATCCATTGTAAAATTTACGACAAGTAGATGGTAATGTAAGCACTCGCTAGAAATGACCATAGTGCAAAATTAGGTTTGTAGTCACGAACTGTGCCTTAGTCTTCATCTTGGGTTCATACCTTGAATCTTTTTGCAGGTAATGGGATAGTGCAAATCCCTGGATTCAAATAGCTTGTTCTTTGGAGGACTGAGAATTTGGATCTCGATCGAGAGTTAGGATATCTGTTGTTAGCTTTTGTGGGGTTTATATACTTTTCCTACAGAGTTGCCACTAGGCCCTTTCTCTTGAGTGGAATATTCTGATGCTCCAAATGCTACAGGACTGTAGGAACTTCCTTTAAGAAATCAGCAGCACTGTTTGACTTGCTGCCTAGGTTTGATGCCCTCTTTCTGTCTGTTTGAACTCTTCCCGTCAAACCAATTCTTGGGTATTGAACTTATTTGACACCTTGCCTCAGAAACTTCCCTGGACTTGCTCAGCATACTAATTTACCTCAGGGATTCTTCCATATCTGTTCAGAGGTGGAAAGTCTCTCCTGTGCCATGGCTGATCTTTCTTTTACCCTGCTGATCGAATCATCTTCCCCTCTCCAGCCTCTGAGGCATGAGTTGATAAAGAGAAAAGATGAACATTGTGGATATAGTTGACCTGTCAACCTGCTCCTTCAGCATCTGACTCCACTTAATAAAAACAGGGAATGGCAAAAAATGACGGAGTTCTGCCTCTGACTTTCTGCTTTTCCCTAAGAACTTGCTGTGAAGACCTATTTAGTACCATGAAGCATATAAAATGAAAACAAAACCGAAAAAAAACCTGCCTTCCAAAGGCTCCCTTAGAAGTGTGTTGGCAGAGGCTTCGTGGGCAAGGAGACCAGACATCACATAAAAAGCTGCAGGGTCAGCATGAAGTTCCGTAAGGGTCAATGCAGCTTCAAAAGATGGGGCGGGGGGCAATGTGTAGGTACTTTGCCATGGTATTTTGTGTTTGTATGCACTTACTACTTCTGGCAAGTAATACAGAAAACCCTTTATAAACTGGGGCCAGACCAACCAGGTGACCTACTGTTCATCTAATTTAGATGAGCTATTGAGCTTGAAAACCAAGGCAGGAATTTGACATTTTGGTAACATGTAATACCACTTTGTTTGTGTGTGGCTACTAAAATTGCACTGTATATAGAAATTAGGCAATCAAATAACATTTTTTGGGTCCTGTTGTTCCCAAAGAGATAGAATCTGAGCACCAAACAGAAAAGTTGAAATGTGGCATGTGACTTAAAGAGCTCCTCTAGTTCATCTGTCTGTCCCACAGCAGAATGATCTCAACCTACTTCATTTCTTAAACATTTGTCTAATCTCTTCCTAAAGATGCCCAAGTAAAGAGGTGGTATGGACCTCCTTTGGCAATCTATTTCAGACATTTTACTCATACAAACTTCTTTGAATACGTAACTTGAATCATCACTGCTTCTGTAGGAACCGATTGCTGGGGCCTCACAAATGCCCGGCAGAACAGAGACGTAACTTTGTATGTCCTGCAGACAACACCCCTGTCTATGAAGTCCTTTGTGACCTTTGTAAAATCATCTTGAATTCTAATCCTGTCTTCTAGTCTTTTCCAGCATTGTATCTTCTACAGATGTAGTCAGCTGCTTCTCTATTAGGCCTCCAGATCACAAGTGAAATCAGTAAGCAGGAGTAGGTCCAGGATAGATACCTACAAAACCTCGCTTAGTATCTCTTTCCACGCCAGTTGTGAAACAGGGTATTTAGTCTCTGAGTGTAGTGCTCTGTGGCTTTGCAAACAACCTGCACTAGTTCCATCGCACTCTAGCTTGCTTATGAATATCTCCCATGAACCAGGGGCAGGGACATAACAAAATAAAGACGTGAACTCCTACTGCTTCTCCTTTAGCTACAAAACCTGTTATCCATTACAGGAAGGAATTTCTGTTGGTGTGACACAAATTTTTTTTTTTCTTAACAAATCCATTCTGGCTGCCACTCATTTACATTTTCCCTTCAACAAAAAATTTGTAACAAATAGATTTTTTTTTTTTCTCCTTTTTTCTTCCCCTGAGAGTTGAAGTTTTGGTGACAATCATGCAAATGATCCTTGGTTTCCCACAAAACAGTGGATAGTGCTCTGCAGATAATTGCACTCATCAATAGTCAAGGAATGCTTTACCCAAATTTCCTATTCAAGCAGACATCTAAGGGTGCTTTATAAACAAATGAAATACAAATGATCTTTTCATCCCACACATAAACATATTAAAGCCTTCTGGGAATTACACACCGTAATCTTTCTCTTACGCTTACTCAGTTGCTCCCCAATGCTGAGTTTTTACTGACTGCCTAGAACATCCTTTTGCACAGACCTGCACACACATTTGGGGTGTTTGTGATACACAACCCAGTAAATCCAGTGAGTTTGAATTAAGTGGGTTGAACATCACCAAAAAGTCATATGTGGTGCTTCCTCTCTGTTCCTCTTAAAAGCTGTACTGCTGGCTGATGAGCTCTTACTGTCTATGGAGAGGCACTGCTGTCAGAGTGAAGTCTCAGAGATTCCAGTAATTTTGTAGTAAGAGGAGAAGAATCTAGGATTGTTTCAGTCTCAAAGGTCACATCTGTACTGATGTGAACCATCGTACTTCCACTAAAGTCAGTGAGTCTAGGCTGATTTACAATAACGAAGCATTGCTGCCTGTATGTAATTAATCTGTGGGGTTTGGGTTGTTGGGGTTTTTTTGTTTTTGTTTTTGTTTGTTTTTTTTTTCCTGCCTGATTTGGCATCCATTCAAAGCCAAAGAACATTAACAAGACTGTATGAATTACCTTCTCAGAAGCTTCTGCCTTGCTGTTGAGTGCGTAGGAGTACCATGTCGCTAGTCTATCCAAAACGATTCTACAAGTGAACAGTGCTCTTCTCTTATATTGGACAGGGAAACATAGGACAAGAGAAATAGCATACTATGAGCCCTTTTTTTTCTTTATTTCTGGGGAGTCCTCCTGAGGAGACAGGCCCTATGGGACCTCTTATTGCTAATGATAGGTGTAATCTACTAAATGCAGCCATCTGGGAAGTGATACTATTTGAAGAGCTTTAAGACTCTCTAGCTTTGGAAGGTAGGGTATAAAATCAGGTGCTATCCTGGTTTACATCAACCGTGCTCAATTATCCACAAACTTCATTTGCTGTTGGGTGTGAGAGGTTCTAAAGATTCCTGACATGCTTTTATGGATGGATGATTTGGAATCTTAAATGACAGCTTCTTCTCTCTTTTTTTTTTTCCTCTTTGCTTGACTACTTCAAATGTAAGTGCTGAGCTAGCCTATATTTTTGAGTGGGATTACATTTTTTTTCCTCCTTTCTAAAAGCCCCAGAACTTCAATGTGCTGAAT
>VZTO01026362.1:26234-65294 GCA_013400615.1 Syrrhaptes paradoxus | reverse complement strand
GTGTTACTTCCTAGCTCATTTTAAGCAAATACAGTACTGAACTACATATAGCAGAATTTGTTTTATGATTACATTTGAGATAAGTAATATGCATTTTCTGAGGCCTTTTAAAAAACACCTAGCATATTCAAAAGCTTAGCAAAACCTAGTGGATTTACTACAAAATCTGCCTTTCAGGCAAAATTTATTCTTTTTCTACATGGAAAATTCTTGCAAATTCTGAAAGCTTTAAATAAACTTTTATAAAATAAATTTTAAAGTACAATGCCATGAATATACTAATGCTGCCTAACAGACCAAATGATTTATTGAAATTTAAAGTGTAGAAAATGTGTATAGAAGAAATTAACTGGTTTAANCTGTGCAGACTATACACTAACAGTATTAATGTCACCAGAATCATAGAACGGTTTGGGTTGGAAGGGACCTTAAACATCATCTAGTTCCAACCCTGCTGCCATAGGCATTGACAGCTCCCACTAGACCAGGTTGCTCAAAGCCTCAAATGTAAAATATAATTATTTAAGTTGAATATTTAAATTAAAAAAGCAATAGGTTGACTACTAAAATAGTCCTGTACTTCTGCCAAATACTTTTAACAACAATAAATCAAGAAACAGAACAGTGCTTTCAGGGTGAGGTTTGACAAGCACATAAGGCAATTTAACTGCTGCCTGTCAACCATCTCACTCTCCTCTGGCATTTACCTTCACAGTTCTATGTCCTCCTTTGCATCAGTCTGCATAAGGTCCCCTGTGAAGCAGAGTCAAGCTGGCAGAAAGTGGTTTTCTGTTTTGTCTTTTTTTTTAAAACCAGCGGCCAGTGGGGACGAGTTGTCTTCTGTCAGACTAACGTGCTGAAGTGGTTCTGCAAAGGGTTGGGAAGGATGGAGTCACTGTGACTGGGAGAGGAGAAGACAGGTTCACCACAGGCACGCTGCTAGAGTCACTTACACTGCTGTGAAACCACATTTATTACTAACTAACACCAAGTAATAAAGCAGCACACTAGTAATACATTTCTAATGTTTCTTTAAACCTCACTCTCAATGCTGTTTGCAGTGCAGCAGCTCTTCTAAGTGACGTGCTCTGAATACCAAATGACCAGCCTGGTTTTGAGCAAGGAATGTGAAGAGATCCTTTCTCTATGGTGGGCTTCCAGCCTACCTCTAGTAAAACTAGAAGGGAGGAGAAAGCACTAAAGTTATTTGAGTAGGCATCACTCTGCACTCCAATATTTTAGAAGCTTCTTTGGTTTTAATTAAGCATAATTTTAACAGCAACCAATGTGGATCAAATACCATACACCACCATTCTTGTTTCCCCATTCAGTGCAGTTAGTGCTATGAATGGCATCTTTCACAGATTTCTTTTTTTTTATCTCATCTGCATTTCTGGACACAGCCTTGACCTGTTATTCTTCTGAGCTTATGTTTGCTGAGGTTCAAAGAAAAAAAAAACCACCACAACAAAAAGCAAAGCCTGCATTACATACAAGCTATTTTAAAGATATACAAACACCTTGACTGATTTGCTATGACACTTTCATTCCTCTCAGACACCAAATGTACACACAAAAAAACTCATAAGGAATGATACTGTTGGTAAAATTAGGACAAAGACAAGAAGTTACCTTTGAGTGCAGAACTAATGCTATGCTGATGGTAAAGGACTGCAGAACCACCTTGCAAAACTCAGAGTGGACAAAAAGATGACAAATGAGCTTCAGTAGAGATACATGCGAGCTAATTCATCTAATGAAAAATAACCTAAATCACATACACGCCAGGCTGACAAATGACTCAGAGAAGAAATCTAGGAGTCATTATTGACAGATGCCTGGAATTACCAGTTTTATGTTCAACAGCAACCAAAAAAACCTATCAAAACACGGGGCATCATAAGGAAAGGCAATGAGAACAAGATAGAGCATGTTTATACAACCTTGGTCCAGCCCCATCTCAGGTAGCGTGTGAAGTTCTGGTCTCTGCATTTCAAGGACAGACTCCAGTCAAATAATGTATCCAAAAGATGGAGTGCCTGCCTTAGAAAAAAAGAGACTAACGAGGCTCTTCAGTTGGCGAGAAGGCTGAAGCAAGATAAGATCAATCAAACCATGAAGGTGGTAAATAAACTAACGTAAAACTTCTGCTTGCAAAATCACACAGTGATAGAGCTAAGGGACATTTAACAAAGGTAGTAAGGCATTAGTTTATAAAAGATTAAAGTGCTTCTTTACAAAGCTAGTAGTAAGCTCCTGGAACTTGCCACCACAGCAGGTTGTGAAGGTAGGGAGCATCAGCAAGTTTGAAAAAGACAAGTTCTTGGTTGGCAGGTCCATAAACAGGCTATAAAAGCACTGAGAAGACATATACCTACCACCCCTAATATGAAAACTAAGTATGCGGGGAGAGTACAAGGGAACTGATACACAAAGTGACCAAGTTTGTGTACAGCCCCTTAACATCACTGCTGGAGACCGAACCCTGAGTACGAAGGCCCACTGATCTGACTCAACAGGGGTTTTCTGATATTAACTTCAATTTTCTCTAACATCTTCTGTTAGGCTCTGGAGGAAAAAAAAAAAAAAGTTACACCCCTGCTTCCTATCTGCTGCTAAAGATACAGGTGAGATTTAATATCAGCAGACCTTCAGTATAAATTCTAACATATAATACCCTATGTTAAGCAACAAAAAAGTACTATATATTTAAAGAAAAATAAGGGTTAGACCCTGGAGGAAATATACTCCAGCCAGTGTGACACCCACAAAGCCACAGATGTTGTTCCACAGCAGGATCAGCTATTTCAGTGAAAATGTAGCCACCTGCTGAGGGACAAAAGAAACAAACATCAGCCCCTCAAACAGCAGAACTGCAGAACAGCTCAAAGGGAGGCAAGGTTAGGCATGAAAGTAATTCATGTTTTTACTAGAGCAAGTTGCAAAAAGATAGTAAGAAGAGTAAGAGCTTACTAGTACTCAGGTGGCACTCTTAAAAAAACTGAGCGCAAAAGCCGTATCTATAGGGTATTTTCTGCAGAAACTATTTATACATGAAATCGGCATAATATAACTGAAATATTTTGAGGCTACTGATAATACAGAACACGTTCCGCAAAGGGAGAAGGTATGCTGGCAACACTCCACAGAAATGAATAAATACAGCTCAACAGAATTCTCACATGGTTTCAGCTGTATAGCGTATTCTTTGCTCCCGTCTTTTGGAACCTTAATGATTCTACGATTCTATGATTCTTACCATGAGCTCCCTCTCCAGTATTTGGCAATTTCTTGTTATTCAGAAGAAAGTATGCCTGTGTATTTCAAATATATACATTAAATTATACATTTTTATATATATATTAAGCTATACATTTTCATTCTTAAGGGAATAATAAAGTACAGTTTTGATGAGTAACTATTGCAGATATTTAGATTGCTCCCAATAGTTTGGGAGGTTAAATCAAGAGCTACAAAAATTGGAATGAACGAGTGTTAAAAAAGAGTGTCTGCCCCCCACCATACCTGCAAAATACCTAGCAATTTTACACAGTGATACACAAAGAGAGGTCTGCTCATAAATGAGATCTGTAATTCTCTATCACACCTTGGTTCATCTCTGTACTAATACTACCCACAAGTGGGTCCAAGGCTCAGAGAGACTCTTGTACATCCTTTCTTTCTCCTGGACGAATTCTAGGAAGCTGATCTCAGCCACTAACACATCTGCAGTCTGCACAGCTCTACCAAAATTTACGCCTGCCTGCCTATCAGTCAACAAACAACTCACCCATCTTCACCTCTCTCCCTCTGTTACTGTGTTGAAGGGCTGTGGCCTCAGCATCAAGAGCTGAATTCCCCTGTCCTGTTTAAGAATACTTTTTGTTAACTTCCCTGGAAAGCATTCACAGCAGACATACAAGCTGAAGAAGAGCAGTTTTGGTCATTCATATGCAGTATCTATGGCAGTGTTAGGCAGCAGCAGACACTATCACTATTTGGAAACATTTGAAGCCTGGGAGTAACTGACAAAGGGAACACTTCAATGAGGAGGCATTTTATACTTCTGTTCATCTGGAATTCTGCAGAGCTTCCATACATCAGCGTTTACAGTCGCTGTGTTTGCTCAAGACAGTACTAACAGCTGTGAAACAGTATTTTAAATGCAGTTCAAAACCAGCATTAGCTTCTCCAAAAAGACCAGTGTACAGTTTCCATGATCTAATACAACTAGAAGGAGATACATCATTCATTCATCTTTTCTGTGATCTTCTGCAACTCTTCAGTAGTTCAACTAAATGTACATATGGGCTTATTTCTAGAAAAACATGCCACTTGTTTTCCCTAGATGTATCAAAAGAAACAATTTTCCTGCTATTCATGGTAAATTACAACAATAATATCTTAGTATCCATCTTTATCTAAGCAAATAAATAGGCAGCAGGTTGGAGAATGTGACAGCATTGACTGCTTTAGTTCCAGATTTCTTATTATACTGCATATAGCAATCCCTGCTCCAAAAAACTTCGTTATTTATTGACAGACAAAGAAGAGAAATTAACACTAAATTGAGCACCCTTCTGAAGACTTACAAATGAAATATTTTGATCTTTTAGAAAAGGTTTCCTAAGCACTCTGAGGAAAAAAAACAAAGACAACAATAGGCTACATAGCAAATCCAGTGGTATACATTCTCCTGCATTAACATCCTCCTGAGAACAATCCCAGTGACAAGAGTATCACAAATAAAGACTACACACGTGCTAAAGGTTCTACAGCTTACCCATTCATAAACTATATTTTTAGATTAAATTTTGGTGTCACTCACAAGGGGGGGGGAGGGGGAACTTGGGTGTTTTCAGCCTGTATTCTCTGTGAAAATTCTACTGGTCTCTGCCACAAAACCACCACAAAAATTTGGGGGTTTCTTTCCTAAGAAAGCACGTAGGGAAAACACAGGTAAGGTATGAAGCAGACTGGCACAACTGAGCACATTTCAGACATTGCATCATGGCTATGTGCAATGTACTTGCATTGGCATTGCTCTCTCAATTAACCTAAAATACTCTGCAGACAATTGATTCAAGTAAATGAAGCAAATTCAAGTAAACCAACTAAATGAGGTTTCTGAAAAACTGGTTTGCCAATATGACATTTTGCTGGATCTATCTGGATCTATCTAGAATCAGTGATGTACAAGAAACTGACATTTCACTAGCAATTCATGTTCTGTCAAAAATTACATTTAGTGGATAAGTATGCACGGAGGGAACAATATCAACCTGTATCAGCTATAAATTCCACACCTCAAATCTTTTACACTCACTACTGCCTTCCCCTCAGGTGTAAAACTGGGCTTCAGCTCTCCAAAGCAGAGCACGTACTTGTAACAAGGGGCTTACAGTGGTTATTCATCCTTGCCACCTATCACATGATGTTTAAAAATTTGGAAACCATGCTATGCACCACGTGATTGAATGCGTCCTTATAACTGATTTAATGTATCAGAATGCTCTGCAGCAAGAGAGAACCAAATCAACACACACCTAGAAAATATGAAAAGAAGCTTACAGCTACAAAAGAATTAAAAATTGAATCAAATTAAGTGCTCTTTGTGTTTTCTGCAGACAATGTTTCCTAATGTTTAAAACACCCAACCTATCACATGCAAAATAATCAAGAGATAACAGAAACTATTTTCTCTTCACCTGTTAATTGTGGATGCTATCTTGCTTCCTACTGAATCAATGTCAAACCTGCTCTTTATTTCCAGGGCCAGGTCCACCATTGCAAAGTCCAGCAGCATCCTAACAATTCCTTAAAATATTATATAATCAAGACTCTAAATGTTTACATTAGCGTCTGTAAAGAACATCTAAAAGCTATTTGTTCCAAATTAACAAGATTTGCCAATCCTTCAAAGCCTTCCCATATTATCTTCTATCACTAAAAGTACAGCAAGTTGAAGAACAATGAAAGAGAGTGCACACGGATAAATGGGATTTCATTTCTGGAACTCCTCCGTCACACACCGGCACACTTACTTTACAATAACTTTTCCTTGCACAACCTGCTTTAACATACAGCCTGCGGCCACCAGACCACCCCCTTGGCCAGCTCCCCCCGCATGTCACCCGCCCAGCTGAGCGTCCGGGACCGCGTTCGAGCAAAACCCTTCCCTGAAGGACAGGGAGATCAAACCGCCGCTCCTCGGACAAGCCCCCAGCGCCGCGCCCGATCGGCGACCCGGGGCCGGGCCGCGCGCGCACGTCCCCGCCGGCGGTGGCCGCCCTCGCCCCCCGCGCACGAGCTCCCCGGCAGGGCAGCATCCGCGCGAGCCGGGCCGCGGGGCAGTCCCGCGCGCCGCCCCTCAGCTCCCGCCGCGCAGAGCGGGACCCGCAGCACCTCTCCGCACGGCTGCCAGGACGCGGCGCGGTCCGCCTTTCCCGGCAAACACCCCCCCCACCTCCCCAGCAGCCCCTCTCCGGCAGGGCCGAGGCCACCGGTAGCACCGTTCGCCGGCACCATTCGGCGGTACCCCTCCCTCCGCCGCCGCGCTCGGGCCACCCCCAGCAGCCCTCTCGAGCCGACGGAGGAGCGGAACGGGCAGCACCGCAGCCTCTCCGCCAGACCCGACTGCCGTGCTAGTGTCGCCCCCCGCCGCGGTGACCGCGGGCACCGCCGGCCGCCGCCAAGGGGGCGGCGGCACCGAAGTTCCCGCTGCGCCGCCGGTCCCGCCCGGAGACCGAGAACGGGGCACGTCCAGGACCGCCACGCCGAAGGGCACGGCAAGGGGCGGCGGAGGACTGCGGCCGCCCCAGACCCCTGCCCGCCGCGGCCACCCGCAACCCAGCGCTGTTGCCCGCCCCAGGCATCCTTCCCGCCCGCCGCTCCGCCCGTGCCCGTACCGCTCCCCGGCGCTGCCGCCGTCCCCTTCAGCACCAGGCGCAACGGACACCCACAGAGGAAGGCATCCGCCTTCCCCGAGCCCAGACCTTACCGGCCGCGCTCGCCGCCCTCGCCCGTCTGGGGGCACGCCGCTCCGTGCCGGCCTCCCGCTGCCATACGCCGCCCTGCAGCCGGCATCACTGCTCCGCCCGCAGCCTCGCCAGCCGCCGCGGCGCCCGGCCCGCCTCACGAGAGCGCAGCCCGGGCACCGGCACGGATCGTCCTCTCCGACTGACAACCGCCAGTAGCCAATCGCCGCCCGCGCAGCACCGAGGAGGAGGGAAAGTGTGACGGGACCAATAGGAGCTCGCCTCTGCGGTAGTGGTGTTTCCGGGGGGGGGTGTAGCCGCGGTAGGGTGCGGGGGTCGCCGCGGGTGTGAGGCAGCGGGGCTGCGCGGAGCGTTGTACCCCGCCGGGCCGGGCCGGAGCTGCGGCAGGGCCTCGGCCTCTCCGGGACTCGCTCCAGCCCCGGCGGTGGCTGCTGGCAATGGTAACGGGTGCGGCGGGGCTGGTCTCGCCCTTCCCCAGCCCTCCCGGAGAACGGGGGCGAGGGCCGCCCTTCCCGCGTGCGCGGGAACATCAAACTTCACGCCGAGGCGCTTTGTTTAAAACAAAAGAAAACAAAAAACAATGGGAGAGAATGTATGTTTTCCGGCAGAATCCCGCTGGGCTGAAATCATCCCCGCCGGCAGCATCCCCGCGGCGCCCGGCTGCCGCCGACCTTGTCAGCGCGGCGGCGGGCGGGACCGCGGCCGGGGCGGTGTCTGTGCTAGGCCCCGCCGGTGTCCCCGCGCGGGACACTGCCACACCCTCCGTTGCCATGGCCGGCAATGAGCTGTCAGGTTTGTACCGAGTTTGCAGGGCCTCGGGACCTCCAGGTGCCTGAGCTGCCCGCGCCCGTGCTGTCCGTGGCACTGGTGGAGCAGGTGGCTGGTGACTCCTGGTTATGAGGTACAGCCGTGGGTTTGGGTCACTGTTCCTCTGTGCAGAATGAAGGGGTTTGCACCCTAACCACAGTGATGTGGAGGTGTACAGGCCTGGAAGGGAAGCAGAGCCCTGGAGAAGAGCAGACCTAGGATCAGAGAGAAGCACTGGCGCAGGGTGATAGGGGAAGGGGCCCAGGCTGGGTGCTGGAGAGCTTCTGGCTGTTAATGGCTTACCCGTGCCTGGAGCTGGGCAAAGCTGGTTCTGGGTATAACAAAGAAATAGTACCTGAGGTACCTGAAGGGTAACATACATAGTCAATTCAGGTGTGGAACTGGAGCTGCAGACCACTGAAGAAAGAGAAAGGTGGAAAAGCATGGTAGCAAACATAAAAATGACCTGAAGTGGATCCTAGAGGAGGAGGAAGAAATCGTGAACATCGTAGTCTCCTGGCCAAGGACTGACAGGTCACTGTCCAAATGCTGAGAAATCACTGTTATCACTGCCGCACACTGCTAACCTAGAGTGAAACTGATCAGAGGATCCAGGGGAGCAGTGGAAGGGTGGATGTCACAGCAGGAGGGGGTTACAACAACAACTTTAACTGCATTATTATCACTCTTTTTCTGTAACTAATTACTATTAGACACTTAAGATTTCAGTATAAATGTCTCTTTCCTCTTTTCCAGTCTCTTTGTCTAAAAAGCCAGGTGAATAATACTTGAAAACATTTCAGAAAGATGTTTCACTGCTGGGTTCTTTTCAGTGTTGTTGGTCTTTATCCACTGTTTTGGCATTTGCTTGTCAAGAAAAGCCCCTTACCCAGTTTTGTACTTTATCCACTGATTCAAAAGTATGTGGAGGTTTATTAATTCCTAATGGTTTACCATCTTATTTCATGCCTTTTTAGAAATGTTTCTAAAATGAAATAACCTCTGGAGTTAATCTGGTTATAAGCAAATATTTGTTAGGTCTTAATGAAGGAATTTATTGCTTATACTAATATTGGATACTATTTATGAGCAGAATTCTTTGTTCAGTTGTGCCAGATGTGGGTACCCTCATCTGGGCTGAGTTCAAGACTGCTAATACTGTTAAGCAACCTGAAAGTCATGCCCTTTCCTTTCATAGCAACCTTTAATGCAAATTTTATTCTGATGAGACTGAACCACTGCAATGCTAGATTTCTTTTCCTCCCACTATTTAACTGTGTATCTTTTTTTTTTTGGTGGCAGTAATACATTTGAGTTTAATGTGTCCAGCGTGAACATTAAATACACCCACTTTTGTTTGAAAGGAAATAACAATAAATGTTTTAACTGCTTATGGGCTTAGACACTCTATGCAATAGCTCAGTCAGAGGTGCCTTCTGGCAAATTGGTTTTATTAGTTCAGGAGCCACCTCAAGCCTTGAGAGAGTCCTGTGTTAATAACAGTATTTTATACTTTTTGATAAGTATGATATTTTTTACTCTTTGTCAAAGCAGGAGAGTTTTTTTACATTTGATGTTAGCAATATCTTATTCTTGGGGGCAAAAAACCAAACCAACAAACATACTTCATTTACTGTTGACAGTTTTACAAATGTTGCAGAACTAACTAAAGCATTGCACTGTCATTACTCCTGCAAAGAAGGAGGAAATATGAAAAATAATCCTTATAAGTTAAGCTCTTTCACAGCAACTAGCACATAAATTTCATTATTTTAAATATTTTAAAACTTATATAAAAATGTAACCAGAAATTCAGACATCCTGTCTGCACAGTATTTTGATGTTAAAAGAGTAGCCTTTAAGGTTCAACAGCAGGTTTTTTTGCAAGCATATACACAGCTCAGTGTGTAAGGTAACTTAATCATTACTTGCCAAGATAAGCCTGCAGTTTAGCTACCAAAAAAAAAAAAAGAGTAGTATATTTTAACACAATTTTTCAAAAGTGCTGAAGAGCTCTAAACATAATTTGTTCCAAATAGAAAGATGATATACCATGTAACAGCTAAATGTCTTGTTTATGAGACAAAACTTCTCAGAGGGAGACTTGTTACAGACATAGGAGCACAAAATAATTAAAAGCGTAAAAAAGAGAAAGCAGCACACCTGCAATATGGGGCTCTTCATTAAAGTGCTTTACAGTACATGTTATGTTTTCTAAAATTTAGCAGAGCTCTTAGTAAACTGGTTTTTTGGTTTTGCTTTTTGTTGGTGGTTTTTTTTTTGTATCCCAGTAAAATTGCATAGGTTGGTTTAGCCCACAAGACTGGAATTTAGCCTTCAGTCCTGTAAGGCAGAAGAGTTTGATAATTTCTGCAAACAGTATAGTAATCTTGAAAAGTACTAACAGGACATACAGGAGCTGAACTACTCGTATTCACGGCAGAAACAGTATGAGAAATATGATCCCCATACAGCTCTGTCAGAAGGAGTCCATTCTCTCCTGGATCAACAGACTTCTAGGGGTAACACCTGTTAAATTATGGTTTGAGCTGTTAGGACTGCCAACAAGGTGCGTACTGTGGTCTAAGCGCTGGCATTGGGGACCTCAGCAGCCAGTGGGAACTGTGCTGAAATTCAGCTCCAAAAAAAAAGAACCACAGGCGCTGGTCTTTAACCTCAGGTTTTAGGAGAGGTTCTGCTCTTTACTAGCAATGTGTATGCTTTGAAAAATTACTCCATCTCCATCCAGGAAGTCTTGGTGGCCCCAGGGGGCTCTACAATAAAAGAAAATGGTTTGGGCTCCCAGTTATAAGACGTTTCCACCTGTTCTGTTCATTACTTCATGCAGGCATTTTATTTTTCATATCTCTGCTATCTTTTTATACATAAGAAATTTATTGGTTTTGGAGAGAATCACCTCACAGGGAGTTGATATTTTGCTAATGTAGGTAACAGTAAGTAGAGTCTTAGTATTATGTTTTGATATTAGCTGTGCATCCAGCTGGAAACTGATTATACTAAACATAAAATCTTCAGATTTTCCATGCTTTATCTAGTCTTTTCTCTGGTGATTCATCTGTCTTTGTTTCTTAATGTCCTTCCCCCCTTTTTTTGTTTCAGATGAAAGCTCTACCTATAGACATACATTAATTGTATCATTACCTGCTACTGTTTTCTGTGTGAGTCGTATTTTTGATAACTAGGAAATAACTATATGGGCACTAAACAGGTGAGTCTATCCCAGACCAGCTTTCAAAGAGAAATAACTGCAGCATGGGTTTGATGTCCAGGAGAAGTACCAGAAAACACAAAACCATTTCCAGGATGGTGATAGGCTGACAAAACCTCAGAATTATAAAACACTCTGGATATTCCTTGCTGTGGTGGGTTGACCTTGGCCAGCTGCCAAATGTGCTCTCTACCCGCCCCTCTTCAACAGTGCAGGTGGAGAAAAGAAGATGGGCAAGCTTGAGGGTTGACATAAAGGAAAGTAAAGCCCATGCAGGTAAGCAAAGTAAAAGAGGGAATTGATCCATCTCAGCAGGACCTCAGTATATGCAGTGATTTCTTCAGAAGACAAACTTTGTAACCATAAATGTCCCTTCCAGCCCTTTTTTCCCACAGCTTTTATTGCTGAGGACGATGTTATATGGCATGGAATATCTTTTCAGTCAGTTGGGGTCAGCTCTCCGGGCTGTGTATTGGCAGTTGGTGTTAGAAGGCAAAAAAATGTATTAATTGAGCCCTTCTGTGTCAGCGGATCTTTTACATCAAACTGTAAAATAACCTTTCAGAGAAAACATTATTTCACTCCTCCCTTTTGGTAGGGTTTAAATATTTATTTAACTGATGCATCGATGCAGCACTGCCTTTACAGATCTGTAGGAGGAATATTTGATTATTTATTTTTAAATGCATTGCAATTTGCTGGTGTTAGTCAGCCTCATTTGGTAACCTGTTTGTTAATATTATGTAGATGTATGTTGTGAGATGCAAATCACAGTTATGTGCTAGGTGCTATACAGACAAGTAAGGAAACAAGTTTCTTGCCCCAAGGAGTTTGCTCATAAACAAAACAAGGCAACTTCTTTTGTGTGCTGGGTGGGTCCTTCAAAATATTTGTTTATCTGAAACCATAAGTTGCAAGCACAGCTTCCATTTATATAGTGTCCTTCATAGCAATGTCACTATGAACATAATGAATATACTTACAAGTATTTAAAGACTCCATAAATATATATTTCTTTGCGGCTGCCTTGAACAGTGATGTAAGATAGGCCTTTTGTGTTGAGGAAGGGATGGATGGTGGAACATTTTTTCAGATCCAAGCAATTCTGCTTTGCATGAGTGACCAGGATATAGAAAGAACAATTTTCTTTTCCTCCACTGGTCTAAGTCAATTTAGGTATTTTCATCTTTGTTTTTAATATGTTAGAGATTTTATTGTCCCCCACACCATATTTAATTTTGTGGTGCATCATCTGTTTTGACAAATATTTGCACAATTACCTAAGAAATTAATTATAAAAGAATTAATCCAGCTCTCAACTGAGTTAACCAGGAGGGAAGAGCCTTCACGTCAGTGGCTGAATCCAGCTGGCAAAAATCAGTGTGATTCTGTTTAATTATGATTAATGTTTTCACTTATTTTATAATTTTGCATGCAATTTTCTTTTTAAGGCTCTTGCAGGATGATTTGGCAATTGCTACTCATAAACCAGAGAGCTTGGTTCTGTGTCAAATGATAGAGATGTCATCTGATTTGCTTACCAGCAAGAGGATGTGACCAGTAGAGGGATGTGACTTGACATTAAATTCCATTTTCTCAAATGACACATCTACCAGAATTCAGGATTCACACCTGCTGGTCCCTGGTACTAGCACTGCAATGGCTGCAATTGTCATCGCTGATACTATTTTATGATTGACACACCAGCCTGGTTCTGTCACCCTTGTTTACATTGAAGAGCTTTGTAGGAAAAATTACTCATACGTTTCTGTAGTGGCATCCATGTATATAAGGATGTCTGCCTGGAAAGGGTCTGAGGACATTGCTGCCAAAATGTATTCAAAGTAAAGACAAAAGAAATGCATTAGGAATATTTGGATGTGTGCCTTTGTTTTTCATCTGGTAGAAAAACTTGTTTTTAGTCTCAGCGCCAAAGAGCTTATAATGCAAGGAGAGGAATGACAAAAGAAAATATGGAGTATATGGATAGAAAGAATGAGGGGGGGAACGTGAAGCCACCACATGATGATGCACTTTAGTGGTACTGAGCTTGCTTGTTCTATATATACACAGCTGGTGGTACTGTAATTTGCTGATTGCTTGTGCTTCTACTTATGTATACATGAGTATCTATTTATATACATACAGACATATGATATTCATATATTACATTAAAAGAACATTAAGTTTGAAAGTGAGAATGCCTGAAGTCAGAAGTTGTCTGATATAGTCTTAATTTTGTGGTTGCATGGTGGTTTTTTAGGACTCTTACCTTATTCAGAGCATAGCAGGAATGAATCCTGCTACTTGTGCAATTATTTAATATTTTGATTTATTAAATTATTAAAAAGATGACCTCAGGCCTTATTGATTAGAGTTTCCTGTGTATCTTCTAACTGCTGCAGCAATTCAGAAAGAAGTTCTAATAAAAACATTCTCATGACTATGTATCAGCAGGACATGATCTGTACCATAAAAAAAAGTGAGATGTTGAAATTGAAAATTATGTTGCAAATATTGTCAAAATAGGACCATATCAATGTTGAAGCCCTAGATCGATTTAAGTTTATTCAGCTGAAAAGTATTTTTTATCATGGGCAAAATTCTATACTCTTACCAGATGTTTTTCCTGGAAATGGAGGAAGCCTTTTTGGGAAAATTTTAAGAAATCAGTTTGTCTGTCATTCCCATGTGTGGAAAGCTTCAGCCCAAATAGATAACATTAGACAAAACTATGAGCACCTGAAAAGAGCATTTTAAAAATAGTAAGTATGCAAAACTATTACTAGAATGGTATTACCTTTTCCTACAATTAAGACACGTACATTATTGTGTGGGATAGAACAAATCATAGATTTTAGCACCACAGCTTAGCGGGATAATATTACTCAAGTAGGAGTGTGTCATTTACAGAAGTCACCCCAGACAGATGTTGGTATATTTTTTTCGGCTCCACCAAAGCATTTAATATGTGTTAAAGAAGAATCATTGTAGAAAATTCTTGAACATTCTAGAATTTTTTCTCATCCCAAGACTTGAATTAGGGGAGGAGTTACTCCTAATATGATAAAACTTAGAAGCCCAGCAGTCCATAAAGCATGATATTTTGGTGCTGGACTTTAAGAGTTTTCAGAACTTTCAAGTGGATCCAGATTTTGAATTTCCAGAACTCAACCATTGTATTTGGCACATAGGTATGTATGTCTTCAGAAAATATACTAAAGGAACATTAAAGTTTCAAAATCAAGCATTCAGATGTTAGCAAATGGTAAAATTAAGGTTGTCCATTTGACCTTATTTCATAACCCTGTGAATTATGAGTAATTTTTAAAAATTATGGTCACATAACAATGAATCAATAATATAGTAGATATTAGTAAATATAGTAATGCATACACGTACAAGTGGAACAAACCCAGTAAAGGTACAGGAGGTGCAGAGTTTCATCCGTGAGCAACCTTTCCTGTGAAGCCAAGTCTGCATTTGAAAAAAAAGCCTTCCTAGCAAGTTCTCAGTGACTGTTAATTTGAAACTGCTGGAGAAGATCATGCTCATTACACTTGGGCACTGAGTGAAGGTTTCTTCCATCACATGCAGGTTGCTTATCAGTTCAGAAGATGTTTTCTAGACAGGATACAATACAAGCACAACACTCTTAGTGTCAACAAAGAAGTTCTCCATGGTTAATTCTATTTTCTGCCTTCCTGGTTTTGAGTTTCTAGACGGAGCAAGTTCCAGACTGACACTGGTCAGTGTGTTAAGAGGGACAATGTGAGCACCTGAATTTCAGCTGCAAACAAATGCATCCAAGGATCCATATTGCTGGATGTCCCTTTGTCACGATACAGGAACATTTTGGTGATACTGAACACCCCCAGTGAAACAGCAGTTCCTTAGTATGACACAAGAAGTTTATGGGACAGACATGAAGTTATCACAGGAAATTTTCCCTAAAAAGACAAAAACTAAGGTTAGTCTTTACAATGGTTACTACAGAAATTTTAAAATGTTTTGATCAGGGTGGCTATATGTACTTAAGGAATTTGTTTTGATTCATATATGATTTATCTTAGGTATCTGAGAGATGGTGTTGATTAAGTCCTTCACTTTGGATAACCTTGGTGCAGAACTTAAGAGTGACTGTATAAAGAAATGTATGCTTCTCCTTGGTTTTGGGGCAGAGGACAGGCAAATACAAATTGTCTTCATGGCTCCTTTCACCTTCCTCCACAATTTTTGACTATAATAATCCACTTTATCAAATGGAAGTAGCCAGAGCACAGAAACATAGTGCTCTTTATTGCTGTGTCACCTCTGTCTCTTGGAGGTGATGATGAAATTTGTAGCTGGTTAAAGAAAATGATTTGTTTTCTGCAGTGGTGTTGGAATGTTATCGCAGAACACAAATGTCTGGAGACCTAATCCCAGCATCACCAAATCTGTTGGAAGCTATTCAGAAGAATTTTATAAAGCTGAGCTTTCTTTCACGGGCTTTCACAAACAAGGTAAATTATCCCTATTCATTTTTTTCCTCATTTTCTTGTCTTGCTGTCTGTAATGCACATATACTTTCTTTAACCAAAAGAAAAATTAAGATACTGAAACACTCTGAAGTATGTTAGTTTATAACATTGGTCTTTTCAAATATAGTTTGCCATATATTATTAGCTGTATGTTCATAACATGATGCCTCCAGGAACATCTAAAGGCCTTTTTGGTTGTTGTCATAATACTTTAGTTTGAAGGAAACAATTTAGGCTTCACATTCTGGCCCAAGAAGCTAAGCCCACGCCGTTTCTGTTTTATGGTATGCTGTTGGCATGGATAGCTGCCAGAGCCTGTTAAAGCTACTTTTCATTCCCCTCTCTCCAGGCACATAAAAATTACTGCCCACTTTGGCAAAAGAGTTTCCTTAGTCAAAGCCACCAAGACTCAAACTGTAGCCTTCAATGCAAGTCTACTGTCCCAACAAATTAGAACAGCAGCTTATAGGAGGCAATAAAGAAAAAGATATTCTAAACAGTATATGACACTGTGCATGTGCTATTTCCACTCTAATATTGCTTTATGAAAAGCTGTACAAAACCTCTTAAGATTGGGACTTCAAAATTACTTTTTGTGTCCAGGTACACATGCTGAATTCATAGCTTTCTATTTCTTCCTTTTCATCTACTACCCCGTAGAGCTCTTAGCTGGGATCACAGAGAGAAACTGGAAGCATATTCTAAGTGGTAAGAGACTATTTCTTATAGATTAGTTATCCTTTTTGTTATGGGAACCACTATTACAATTAAGATGGCAATCTAATTTACCAAACAGTATACTGAAGTACATCCTTTACCGTTCCATCGCTTCTTGGCACAGCTATATCTCCATTCACTCTGAATTTTTTAACTGTTTCACCTTTTGTACTGAAAAGTCATCATCCTTTTTTGTTGAAAGATTACTTTCTTTATCATGAAAGGACATATTTGGCAATTTTTTTTTCTGCAATAAGGGTGACTGGAAAAACAGCCTTCTTTTCAGTTTGGAATATGCAGTTTCTGTGGGGAAGGAATGGTTCTTTCATAGGTACCTGTTATGATAGAACATTATTTCTTGTCAGCATCTGTCACACGTATCATGACATCAGTCTAAAAGTAATTTTAAATGGATACTGATAGTGATGGTTACAGTGTCAAGAGCCAAAAGGTAAAGTGGGTTTGAAATTAGCTGTCATACCTTTGGGGTTTTTCTAGGAGGATTTTTTTTTAAATTTAACCAGATTATGAGATTTTTGAAAATCACCTGCTGCAAATGGGTAGTAGATTTTTTATGTCTGTTTTAATAAAATTGTAATGTACTCAGTTAGTGAAAAGCACATTTATAATACATGTGAAGACTTTATTCTCTCTTACTCTCTCCCACACCCTACCCAAGAGAGGGGAGGTGAGGAAGGTAAAAGAAATCGGTCCATGGAGAGGTAAGACTTTGAATTTTTCACTTCTTTTCCTGAAGCAGTGCACAGCTGCCTTATTTTTTGTTTAAGGGCTCTACTGAAAATTTAGATTTTTCATGGTTAAATTGTCATTTAATGTTTTAGAAAGCCTGAACATAAGGTCAGTTTGATTATGTTCTTAAGCCCATTTTAACACAGTTTCTCTCTTTAAAACATTTTAAAATGCTTTTCATGTCAAAATCATCAAATGTAACCTATATACAAGGTGAAATGCTGCTTGTGAGTCAGTAAAGTTCACCCGAAGGATTTAACTTAGGTGCCTCTTAATGGATAAATCATGAAAAGAGACAAAGGTTTTAATCTCTCTCTTTTTGGCTTCATGTTTTCCTGGTTTTGTGAGTGTACCCAGGGTACTTAATGTTTATGCAATTATACCTAACGGTTGGAGGTGCACTTGACTGAAGTGACCCAAATCTTATATAAGTAATTCTGATAATTATCCTGCACTTTGAAAATAAGGCCTGAACTATAATTATTTATGGGAGGGATATCGCGAGAAATGTTTTGTGTTAAAATAAGGCAGATTCTTTGCATGGTTTTAATGTCCATGCTGAGCGCTATGTCTTTTAAGATACTGATGTAGGTGTGCCTATTAATATGTATGAAGGAGATAAATGCTTAATAGAAGACAGACAAGTTAAGTACACTTTTTGCAGTAATCAAGCATTTGCTTTCAGCAAGTCCTTCACCTAGGAGGAGTCCACTTCAGCAGTAAAAGTGTTATTTAGGTCCCTTTATAGTTTTGAGGATGTCCCTGACTCTACAAAGATTCCAAAGGGATCAGTTGATATGCTGCATCTATAAAAACAATTTAAGTAGCTCTAAGTAAGTCTTCGTGCCAATTATGTTAATAAAGCTGCAAAGGGACTGCAAATTTAGAAGTCCTCTGAAGTCCAGTGCTGGTCCAGCAATTCAGAAGCTCCTCAACAAGACATTAAATCAGGCTCTTTAATCTCTTTAATTGGTGCTTTTGAGTATAGAAGAATACATGAACCCTGCTGTGTTCTAAAAGCAGTAGAACATCTTCACTGGGCAATAATACATAATGAAAACTGCAAGTCTCCTCTACTAGATAATGATGCAGAGAAGTTTAATTTCAATGCTACTTGTAGGTGCAGTTTTGCTGTTGAACAGTGCTTTGGCTCCAGCTGTGCTGGGGATGGATCAGCTCTGCCCTGTCTGGCTATGAGGTCCTGTTCCTAGGCATGAGCTTGGGGGGTGAAACCTAGGAGCAGCCAGAGGAGGTTATCCTGCTGAGAGAATGGGGGGTTTTGGTACCATGATTCCTCTCAGGAGCCATCAAGCCTCTCCTCACAGAATGGGACTTTTACAAACTGATGACCGGTTATTTAAACTCTGGTACTAAAACTCAGAAAGCCTAGAGGTTAACTTCGAGACATTTAAAATTAGAATAACAACTTTCTCTCAAAAAACTACAGCTCTAATGGATGCTGGTTCTTTTAAAACCATAAAGACCAGCTCGTTGGCCACAGTAAATCTGTATGGTTTCATCGAAAAATGTGTGAGGCTTTTTGGCAGCTAAGGAGTTAGTATTCATTTGGTTTTTCATTTAAGGAAAATCTGTAAGGTTGCTACTTTCTAGCTACAGCTTTTATCCCAATTTCACTTTCAGCTGCTATATGCATTCTTCCCAGAGTGTGACTTCTGTAGTGGTAATGTATAGATACATTAGGGTGACTCAGGCATACACCATCTCCCATCTCTTTTGCCTTCTATGGAAAAGGGAGTAAGACAAATGCACATCTCGGTGAGTTCCCACCTTATCTTGTCTCTCATTACTCCTGCTCTAAGCTTTTGGCTGAAGTTCTGAAGAACTCTTCAATTTTCTTCAGATAATTTACATTCTTCTGCAATTTCTTCTTGCTCATGGCTGTTAGTTTTCTAGAACAGGTTTACAAGGTGTCATCCTTATGATTTGTATAAGAACTCCAAGACAGTATAGTGGGACAGCTGGCTTGTGTTTCAAAGAAATAATTATGCAGCATCATTTAATTTTTCCTTAGCGTTCATCCTCACTACTGGAGGAAGAACAAAGGCCACCCACTGAGAGAAGAGAGTGCAAAGCTAATGACTGCGCTAGGGGAAGGCTCTGCACCTCTGTGTCTGTCCCATGCTCAGCAGAATCCCAATCATGGAATATCCAAGGAGATTTGCCCCATAAGGTATGTCATTTATGCATGTTGACTTTACATATTATTCCCTCTGGGAATAAAAATTTCTCTGTAGTCCTGCTTTTTTCTACTATTTAATCAAAGCCTTTATCCATTCATCTCTAAGTGGCCAAAGGGAACACACTTTTTCTGTGACTCATTTTTGGTAGTGTTTTTATTTTGTTTAGAGGAAGCAAAAAGGTCTGTATTTTGTAAGGATATTTTCAGACGTGTTAGGTTTTATTATAACTGATAGCTGTCACTCCTCTAAATTGTAGGATACAAGTTTAAATTCATCAGAATATGCAGGAGAATGAAAATTGGCACAGGACTATACTTCAGATACAAATGTTGCAATCATATTAGTTTTTTCAATTGAATTATTAACTTGCATATGATCACACCTATGTATGTGCACATAAACAAACACCCACCATTTCACCATCAAGATCATTCCTCATTCTTAACTAATACAGTCAAAACTGATCTTATACGTAGTAAGCAATTTTGGGGAATGGGGAATATTTAAAATTTTAGTCTGTGTAGAACTCTAAATATTTTAGAAAAATTCCAATGATTTTCTTCAGGCTTGCATTTTCTGAGATTTTTGTTGTTGTTGTCTTAGCAGGAATTTTGCTGATGTTATTGTTAACTGTGTTATCCACTCAAAAAAGCAAAGACAGTTATTTAGATCTATCTACTAATCTCTTAGGTTTTTAAAATAATTTGTCACGGTTACAAACAAATGGGGGAAGAGGGAGGAAGAAGAGAGAGATCTTGCCAAAATAATTAAAAAATATTCACCATGGCCTATATACTAATACTTTTTAACAAAATGAAGTGGTGTCTGAGTACCTTGCATGAAGGCTAATAATTCTTCTGGTAACATTCATTTTAAGGGGTCTCCTCTATATTTCTGTATTTCATGAGACTACTTCAGAGGAGTGCAGCATGATGCATAAACTCTCTTGAAGTATTCTTGTGGAAGAACTACTATATATGGCTTTTCTTGTGTGTGGATACTTCATAGTTGTTTCTGTGTAAGTATAGAAGAATCAGATGTGGATATCCCCCTTGCCCACAGTCCCATTCCTTTGGGTAATGAGTTGGAGTGCAGCAGATATTTTGTTCTAGAGCTCTGCACAATAATTTAAAAAAATATTTTAACATCAACCTGTCTTTCCTGTAAATTACTCCAAACACCTGTCTCTGTCAGATACTTCATAAATTATTTTGAAAACTGTATTTTGATTATCTTTCCCTTGCACTCTGACAGACACTTTAAAGTAATTATTGCATGAAAAATTTCACAAACTGTTTAAGGAAAATCATACATATAAAGTCACATTAAAAAAATTCACTAAATACATTTTTGTAAATTGCTTATTTATTATGCATTATCAACAGTTAAATGATATGTTGCTGTTTCATGCAAGCTAGAGTAATGTTAAGAGAGTAAATGTTAATTCATAAACATGTTAAGGAAAAAAGTGCAAAATCTGTATAAGTTTGTACAGGTTTGAATATGAAACTGGAGAGCTGCTTCAGTTAAAATGACTTGGAATTTTGTGAAACAAACCCACTAGTCTTCTTTGGTTGTTTTGTAAAACAACCACTAGTCTAGTTGTTCCCAAACCTTGTTCCAGTTCTCCCTAGGATGTTGGATTTTATCCTGTGTTAGCATTTACACACTTTTTTGTCTGTCATGCAAGATAATGCCAGCAGCTCTAGGAATATAGCAAAACAATACTATTCACCAACNCAAACCCCAAAAAAAACCCACCAAAAAACCCCCCAAAAACCCAACCCAGACCCAACAACAAAAAAACCCAACCAAAGCCCAAATCTTCCAGTATGAGCTAACACAACAAATGTACATATTATGTCACGGAGCAACAGCTCAGTTACAATAATAGCAATACATAAGAAAAAAAGCTCTTATTATGTTTCTGCAGGACAGCCATTTAGTACAATATTTCTTGCAGTGTTCAGGAACATAGAGAGACGAGTTGTTTTAATTACAGACTGAAAAAATCTTTTTTATGCAACTTCATTACCTTAAATATAAACTAAGTAAATAAAGTCTGAGTAATTGACAGTACATAATACAAATTTTCATGTGTAATTTTTGGATATTAAATTCTTCAAGAAGGACAATAAAATAACTGAAGAAATACCTATTAATGACATACATTATAATGAGTGACAGACATAGCTGAGCGCTTAGCTGTTTTACTCATTTTCATCATAGAATCTATTTATTTTAATTGATTCTTCTGCAGGGAGCTGTTTGAACTTGCCTTTCTCACCTTGTAACAATGGAACAGGTGTATTTCTTGAGCTCAGTAAATCTAAGTTTGTGTTTATGTCATTCTTTGACACTTCAATTATTTCAGTTTCTTGACAGTTCTATATCATAATTCCTATGTTTTTTTTTAATATGGGCTGCGGGACTTTTCAGTTATGCCTACAGAGTCTAATAGACCACAGTCTAAAATCAGGTCATCTTTTTTAAGAAAAGATGTTTGCAGAATGTCAAATAAAATAGTATTTAAATTTTTGTCATATTTTGATTCTTCCTCGGTGCATACCAACTCAGTATCAACAGGAAACATTGTATTAGTTGCCTCCTTTAAAACTAATGCGCTATTAGTATGAGACTTCTGACAAGTGGCATCTTTATTAAATTGAGCGAGACTATTAGAGTTAACAGCATCTTCATCTTTTGAGCTCTGTTCACGCCATGAAACAGTTACAGCATCACTAGAATAGCTCTCATGAGATTCATACATCTCAAATATTTTTTCATTTCCAGACCGATTTTCCAGCTTTCCAAAGGCGTGCTGTGATATAGTGCAAATTGCATGGCTCAATGCTGTCAGTGGCTTAGACGTAGCTGAGAGAGTTGTTTCCTGCCTACAAATGTTTAGATGTGGAAAAGTGGCATAATTGTTATTGTTATTGTTATTCAAACTAAATTCTTTGTTATTATTTTGTACTGTTACATCATCAATGTTAGTAACCTGTACAACTTCTGAATCACCAGTTTCATTATTTTTTTTCTCTTGTTCCTTCCCAGCACTATATACAATCACATTATCACCTTCATTCATATCTTTTCCACTTTCCTCCCTATTCAGTGATCCTTCTGTTTTATTCAGCTTATCTTGCACGTTCCCAGCTTCTTCATCTTTTCTGTTATTGCCTGCTTCGTTTTTCTTTGCTTTACAGATATTTGTAGCTTCTTTTTCGGACAGAGAGCTAAAGGATGAGTGTTGATTTTGTTGTGCACTTGCAGTGTCATTTTCACTTTGCTTTCTCACAGCATTTTTTTTCTGAGGATCCCTTTCGTTGCCCAGAGGTTGGTTTGTATGTAAACTAGAACCTTCTTGAGCAAAACTTTCTGGGGGCCACTTTGGCTTATTTACTTTAGCTACTTCTTCAATAGAAAATGTTTTCTTAGTTGTTGCATCATCTGTTGAAGGTGGCCATGTCATCTTTAATTTACGTCTTTCTGTGGATTTTTTCAAATTATTATCCAAAATATCAGGATGAATAGCTTCAGGACCTGAATAAAAGTCTTGATCAATTTCTGTAATTGGTTTAGGATCAGCAGGTATGATATTAGTGAGATTTGTTTCTTCAGCAGGAATATTGCCAAATGAGCTACACTGATCTTTAGAATTCCATAATTCTTTATGCTGCTTGTGTCCGAAACCTTCGTCATAATTTCCTTTTGATTTGAAAAGTTGCTTAAAATGGGGTTTACAATATATTTTTCCATGGAGAGATGCATAATTTCCCAAGCTGCCAAATGGAAGAAAAATTATTTTATACTTTTACATATCATAAACCTACCGTGAATTTTACACCTTACTTGGTATTTCAGGTATGCCTACATGACAGTATATATAAAGAAACAAAGAGCAAAAAGAGAGCAAATTCAATGTATTGGCCAATTCTGACCACACACACACACAAAGTATCTAAAACCTTGAACTGCAAATTCCCATACAATGTCAAAGTTGAAATGAAGGAGAAGAGTCCTGCTTTGTGATTTAAGAAAGAACACAAACTTATTCAATTGTTGCACAGCATAAGCTTGAAACAGGAATGTTCCACAGCCCTTCAGGGTTGTTGGGACCTTTTTCTTTATCATATTAAAAGACTGAAGCCTCTATTTTTCTACAAAATATTGGGAGAAAATACAGTGCCAATTTTTTTAGCCTCTGTGTGAATTATAAAAATTTGTGTTTAATTACATTTGCATTCTGCTCCTAAATGAAGTAAAGGAAATGTGTGTAACTAGCCTCAAAGGTGTTAAAATCAGAACTGTTAGCCTTTGCAGTCCCATAGAGCAATAAATACTGCATTTCATATAAAGGTTACAAGAGTGGTTTGCTAATGCAGAAAATCATCGTCATTCAATTTATGGATGAGGAAAAGTGAGAGAAAACTTGGTCTGTGTTCAGAGGTCTTAAATTCCACCCAAGTTTCTGTGTCTATGTCTTCCTGTTCATGAGCTCTCCTGAAGGTCTGGAACAGTCAGTAGCAAGTAATATGCAGAAGAATTTGGAAGATACTAGGATGAAGCAGTCCTTTAGAGAATTAAAGTACTTGTTCCACATTACAATGCAGATGTCAATAGCAGAGAAGAAACCGGGAGCCCAGGTTACTTCCCTGTCAACCCAACATCCTACAGGCTGAATAGCCCAGTTGAAAATAATTTAACTGGCTGTATTTATACTCAAATGCAGAGTTCTGTGAGTGAACATGCAGTTACTTCTTACCTTAATTGACTGCCACAGTGGTGACATCGGAAACATGATTTATGAAAATTCTGCTTGTCGGCAACTAGGCATTCCATTGGGTAAACTCTCTGTTGACAGAGTCTGCACCTTTCGTTCTCCTGAATCTGCAGTTTCTAGAACAACATATGAAGAAGTTACGAGTCAGTTTAAGCCTCTTATTATGGTTTATTTTTAATTGTATCAGTCCCAATGTTTTTTTTTAAACTGTAGTTTTCTTTATGCATTACCTGGTAATTCAGCTGTCAATTTTAGGGCTGAATTTTTGTTCAACTAACAGTAATACTTCGGAAGTGGAAAACTACTACCTTTCCCTTTTCAGAAATCCATACATTTGAAAGGACTATTCACTTACAATATTTCCCATTTATTAGTAATAACTATTTGTTTTGTGAAATGAGATGGGATAATAAAAGGTTTACTACTATAAGTAGAATTGAGTATAATGTCTCTATGTATCTCTATACATACATGTATAATGTATATAAGTATAAGCTTTGAATCTACAGGGATCAATAAACAGGGGGCAGATGTTTGCAATTCTGATGAGGAAGTTTTGCTTAATCATGCCAAAAGCACACCAAGGAGTTCCACTTCTGTGGTAACTCATATAGTCCAAATATGCTATGGACACAATTATTTGAGATTTTTACCGTTTTCATTTTCAGACCTGATACTTCCTTCAGTTAATTTTTAAGACTGAGTTAACTACAGTTATATTAGCTAACTATACAAAATCCTTTAAGTATGATTAATTTAAAGGAAACGAGTTCTCTGTGAAGTGCAAAGCATGAATAGAAGGTTTATTTCTTACCAGGAAGGGACAGAAGGAAATAATGGGGAATCTGTAAAAATGCATGCTGGTCTTCTGTCTTGATTCTCAATCACTATGAAAACCGTACTAGCAGACAAATAAAAATAGGGTGGACCAAATAATTGCTTGTATAAATATATCTCCATTGACAATAGTAATGCCCCTTTACATCAGCAGAAAATTTGGCCCCTTTCAGCATTCTCTCTGGTTTTGGTTTGCCTGCTGGTATTGATTTTATAGCAATTCACAAATCAAGACAGAAAGTGATGTAGATTTTATAACTACAGCTTTAGTCACCACATATCTCTAGTGCCCATTATGAGAGCTGTGAAAAATGCTGAAAGAGAAATTAAATATCTTCAAAATAATGAAGAACTTGCAAAAAGGATAAACCACCAGTAAAAACAACAAGAAAAAAATCTCCCAAAGAATTGTTGGTTATGAAATAGGAAACCTCAAATGTAGCCTCAACTTAGTCTCCAAAGGGGCTGACGGGGAGGCGGGTGGGTGTGGAGTGGGGTGTCTGGACATGCCGCTGCCTCGCTGGGCATGGGCTGCTCCTGGTTGGCAGTAGAAGCCAAATATAAGGGTTTGGATTAATATTCCTAGGTACGCAAGTATTCTGGATGTAGCGAGGGAGGAGAGGAAAGGCACAAGCTTTGTGATGCAGGAAAGGAAAAGGTAACAGGGAGGGGAAAAGAAGGTGCCATGTCTCCTGGAACACTGTCTCGCTGGATGGTTGGATTTCATGTAGTGGTAATGCTCTGCCTCAGAAGGCAACACTCCAGAGATAAACAGAGAGAAAGAGGGAATTTAAGGGGAAATTTATCCCAAAACAACTTCCAGAACTGAATTGTGGAGCCAATATTCATCTTCATGAAAATTAGTCATGTATTGGGTGTCAGTGGCAAGGTTTTGGTGGTTTTGGGGCTGCGGGGGCCGCCTCTGTGAGGAGAGGCCGGGGCTGCCCCAAGCTGTGTGTGGCCGGTTCCAGCCGGCTCCCGCGGACCCGCCCCTGGGCACGGCTCAGCCCCCATGCGGGTGGTGTCTCTGGGAAAATGTGTTTAAGAAGGGGTAAAATCCTGCACAAGCAGCGAGGACTGAGGGAAAAAAGTGTGAGAAACAGCCCTGTGAACAGCAAGGTCAGAGAAGAAGGAGAGGAGGAGGCGCCGCAGCAGAGATTCCCCTGCAGACTCTCAGGGAGAGCAGGGGAGCGGGAATTTCTGGCAGCCTGGGGAGAGGACGATGCTGGAGCAGATGCTCATGCTGCAGCCTATGGAGGACACCATGCTGGAGCAGGTGGGTATGCCCAGAAGGAGCTACGGCCTGTGGAGAGCCGGCGGTGGAGCAGGGAAGAAGTGTGAGGAGGAAGGAGCAGCAGAGAGGAATTGGTATGGACTGACTGCAGCCCCTCATTCCCCATCCTCCCAGTGCAGCTGGGGCCAAAGGGAGGAGGCGGAAGCATTAGTGGTGAAGGAGTAAAGTTGAGCCTGGGAAAAAGGGGCAGGAAGGGAGGTGTTATAGTGTTTGTCTTTGCTTCTCACCATTTAAATCAATTTTACTTGGCAATAAACTAAATTAATTTCCCCAAGTCAATTCTGTTTTGCTTATGAAAGTAATAGGTAAGTGATCTTTCTGTCTTTATTTTGTCCCATGAGTTTTTTCACCCTGTTTTCCCCACCGTCTTGTTGAGGAGCAAGGAATGAGTGGCTGTCTGGGGGTCTGGCAGGTCAACCCTCCACACGTGAGTGAGCCTACAAAATCAGTCGGGGGAAAGGCTGGTCTACTATTTGAGATCATCAATATTTACCAGATAGAAGACATCCAAAATGAAATCCAGAGGCTTGACCATATAGAGAATTCAGGATTCTACTGGCACTGTGTATTTCTACTCACTTTTAACATGCTTAAGTATACTGAGTTTGTCTGGGATGCAGTTCATTTTCTTCCTAGCAGCTCATATAGTGCTATGTTTTGGATTTGTGGCTTAAGTGTTGGTAACACAGTGATGCTTTAGCTATCGCTGAACAGTGCTTGCACAGCGTCAAAGCCTTTTCTTCTTCCCACTCTGACCCGCCTGCCTGCCCCAAGTGAGTAGGCTGGGGATGTGCAAGAAGTTCGGAGAAGACACAACAAGAACAGCTGACCCCAACTGACTGGAGGGATATTCCGTACCATATGACATCATGGTCAGCAATCAAAGCTGAGGGAAAGGAGGAGGAAAGGGGGACATTGAGAGCTATGGTGTCTGTCTTCCCAAGTAACTTTGTACATGTTGAGGCTTTGCTTTCCAGGAAGTGTCTAAACATCTGCCTGCTGATGGGAAATAGTGAATAAATTCCTTATTTTGCTTTGCTTGCACCCCAGCTTTGCTTCACTTTATTAAACTGCCTCTGCCTCTGCCCACAGATTTGGTTTTTTTTGCTTTTTGCTCTTCTGATTCTTTCTCCACTGTGGGGGAGTGAGGGAGCAAGCCACTGGGTGTGGATTTAGCTGCCAGCCAGGGCCAACCCACCACATTAAGTGTTTTGTTGGACCACTGCCAGACTGTGCCTCAACTCACAGGATCACAAGCTACTCGTATTTAGCTCTGCTCCTACCGTGAACAGTGCTAGCACCCTTCTCTTAGTGCACAGAGTTGGGAAACCCAAAGCAGACCTTTCTGTTTAGGAGTTACGTAGCTACGGAAACATGTAGCTTTTTTCTGCTATTTTCATTGCTGTTCAAGTATCAGCATTCTGTTCATGCATTTCAAGTGGCTAAAGCTAAGGTAACATCTGGTTTTCCTACAGGTTCACATCCATATTCAGTGACCGAAATAGATGCACAAATGGAGGACGTTGATGTTCATCATGGAATAGCATATGTAATATTTTCTAAGTTTCAAATGCATAACTTTGCAATCTAAATACTAGTTTATTATAATTTTGAAGTAACACAACGTGTGCATCTTGGTAGCACCACTAGAAACTTCTCAGATGCAAGTTTCGTTTGTTGTTTGTTCCTCATCATAATAAGTTTTATTCGCAGAGTCCAGTGGCTGGAGCTTTTGCGTAAGTATTGGAAAACTTTTCTATGCTTCCATATTCATGGGATGTGGAGCAAATAATTGCAGAAGTAGCAGTTCCATCCTGTTTTTTCTTTGGTGTAGAAGTTTCCTGTAGTCTGCTTGCTGAAGTAGTAGCAGCAGAAGATGAACTGACTGTTGAAGGCAATGTAATTTCCTGGTGCATATTTTCCATCTTTAGGGAACAAAAGTGGATTTTTTTTTAAAGTATAGTAACATAGAAAACAATTTTTCTGTTCTTCACAAAAGCTAGTTTTGCAAGGATCCAAGCACTAGCATTATAATGAGNAAATGCATGCTGGTCTTCTGTCTTAATTCTGAATCACTATGAAAACCATACTAGCAGACAAATCTGGAATGACACAATCCATCAGCTATTGCTCAGAATCCATAAAACCGATCTTTTGAACTAAGAGCTGTGCTATTTGCACCACAGAATGTATGTGAAAATAAATGTGGAATTTGTACAAAATGCAAAATGATGATTGAGCAGTCTTGGAGTTTTTGCTGCAACAAATGCAGACTTTGCATTACAAGCCTAACGTAAAGATACGCTGTGGCTTATGCTCATTGTCATCTCTTCTGAAATAGGGTTCTGAGAATCTGTGGTGACAGAAACGATACATATTTACAGATGCAAAACAAGGAAAGAGGAGACTGTATTCAGCAGAGGAGGACAGGAAGGTTTTGTAAAGGTCTACTTTCAATTGTGCTTGTCACATACTGTAAGTGCTTGTTGAGCCTTCTAACATCCTTCATATTACATTATATGCA
Source organism: Syrrhaptes paradoxus (assembly GCA_013400615.1). Lineage (NCBI taxonomy): Eukaryota > Metazoa > Chordata > Aves > Pterocliformes > Pteroclidae > Syrrhaptes > Syrrhaptes paradoxus. The sequence goes on along the minus strand of VZTO01026362.1, from coordinate 36,628 downwards.
CTCAGTTCCTGAAGTCCACGTATTTCCACCACTTTCATAGGTTAGATTTTTGATCACAATTAGTCAAAATAGAAATTCAAACTGCATGATGGACCAATGTCTTAACTTCAACACTTCCAATTTGCTTTACAAAAGATCCCTCTTATTAAAAGCACAGACCTTTACTTCTTTTGCAGGCGTTGCAGTCTGTCTGTCAGAGTGAACAGCCTTTTCTTGAGCTGCCCTTTCAATCTGCTGTTTTAAAATCTGTGTTACAGTCTTTGGGAGCTCTTCGTTCTGAGCTGCATTGATTACTGGAATGGATGAAGAATAAAAAAGATTATTTTTCCTCTGCATTTTATGAAATTGACTTTATAATTGAATAGTAAACCATTATTACATTAGAAGAATTTTACTTAGGCTTGCAGAAGTCTAGAGTCACTTGATCATGAACAGAAATCCACAGAGAGAATGACAGGATAGTTGTTGAGGGACGTATTATCACCTACCATTTTGCCGTACCTGAGTGGTGCGGCAGGGCTAAAGGTTGGCTGGGGTCTATGGAAGAATACAATGCGTGAATTCTAATACCAGGACTAAGCTGCTGCAGCAGCAATGTCTTAACACTGTGGTCGTGTTCTGTAGGGCTGTTCAGTTTAGCTATAAATTGGACTTTTCTCATCCACAATTTTGTGTATATATGGGCTAGTGTTTGCCTGTATTTTCAGACAAATCTTCAAGTCCCCAGTTCTTCTAACCCACAGAGTGCATATTTAAAACCACTTCCTTATGCAAAAGCCATCTCTCCGTGCAAATTCTAAACTTATTTCTTAAGTCCCATTGAAGTCAATGAATGTGCTTCTCTAAGAATTCAGAGCAATGTGCATTTTTCATGTTTGTATGCTAAAAGCGGTACATTTGTGTGAGTAAAGACATTTGCCGTTGCTGGTTTGTGAGCCTTTGTTCTCATGCCACTTCTTACCTGTTTCATCAGTGTGCTGAGTGGATGTAGAAGACATTTTTGTGTCATGAGTAACTTGCTCGCGATGAAAAACCTGTGCACAAAACCTTCACTTTACTACAGGATTTAGAGCAATGTGTAAGAATTTTCTGTACTTCTGCAATTTTATTTAAAATGTTACATCAAAGAAAGATATGAATGGAAACCTAATTAATTACTATGTTAAAACTATAATAAATTGAAAACACTTAATAGAACAACTTTTAAAAAAATATTCTGCACTGCCTAATGAGGGAGGCTATCAGCAGAACATCCAGATCTTGCTGTATCAAGTGGTGCAGGAGGAAGAAGCAAAGCAGATATGCGTCAGCATCAGTATAATTGCCCAATGACAAAATTATTAATTGATATACTTACCTCTTGTGTTTGAGAGGCTTCCATTTGACTTTCTTTGGAGGTAATTTCATTGCACTCGGCTTCCCTGTTGCTGCTTGATACTGTGTGCTGACTGCTACTTGACATTTCCTAAAGACAAATAAAAATAATTGCACATTAACAGCTAATAGTAAATTGGATTTTTCTTTTTTTTCTTTTTTTCCCCCGTGAAGGGCTTCACAAATAAATTCTAATTTAAGTGGTGTGACTAGAACAGTCACTTTACAGCAGAGTACCGTTGTTATTATGATTGCTATTTGTTACTGTAAAAATTGGAACAGGCTTTTTTGTAACAGATGTCAAGTCATTTCTGTTACTGCAGACAAATTTTGACCAGAAGATATGGAAAGCTGCATGAATACATACAACGTATAATTAGACTGGAAGGGGATGAAGGTGACTAGGAAGACTGGTTCTGCCTTTATGTGCTGTGCCATCAACTTGTTACCTATCAGCAGTCATGAAGTTAATGCAACTTTGCGATAAGAAGTAAAATAATATGTCTGTATAAGGATGCTGACTTCCTGCATATGCTTTATATGGCTCTTCTGATAGAAAAAATCATACTGAATTGCAGTTGTGAAAAATATGGCCCATAGACTAACCAGAAGATCCTATAAAATAAGGAGACTAGCATTGTATCTACAAGTCCGCAGTGTAATAAACAGAGCCTATGTTGGAGAGTTTGAAGCACTGTCTGAGATGTCTGTGTAAACTCAGCTCTGAGGTTATCTATGTTTAGTTCAACTCCAGATTCTGGCAGTGATGTTTTTTATTTAAAGCCTGTCACAGAACCTGTGTTACATCACATTACCTGTGTCCATTGAGTACTTTGAGACATAGTGATTAGAAGAAAGGAATGGTTTCGAGGGACCCGCACAACACGAGGAGATGTAGATCTAATCCTGTACCAAGTTGAAAAGAGGCAGTTCAAAGAAAATGAAGTGAAAATTTTTCCGTCTATTCTCTGTTTAATGACTACGTGTAGGTGTGTGTATAATAGGCCTTTTCATTTTATATGCATATGCTTTTCATTATATTTATGCATATATATGCTTTTTTTCATTTAAGATCCGCTTTTCTGTTCTAATGTGCGTGTTTTAGATATGTAAGTCAAGCTCTCATTATCGGAAAAGTTCATCCATGAGACACTAAATATGTTCATGATAGACATTATGTGTCCTTTGAATTGTTGGGGTATTAACAAGGAATATAATTAGGCTTAATATAGTCAGGAAGCAAATCTAATCTGAATGTCACTCCTGCTTTATCGCTGTGACTTTGGTACTGCTTATGGAGTGGTTGCCATATTGCAAAAGATTATAATCGCTTAATGCGACAGCTAGGGGTGTCTGAAATGCAGCCTAAACATTATGGGCCAGAGTCTGACAATATAATTACATGGCCTTGCTCTGGGCATGCAGAAAGGAAGAGGGACTTGGAGGTTCTCGTGTTTTGTGTGTTTGTCAAGATGGCTAGTTGAAATTCCAGTGACAGAGGGTACAGTAATGCTTGTTTATTATCCCAAACAAGTGGAGGGCAGGAAGACCTGTGATTTCATCCCTCCTCTGTAATGACAGACTGTTGGATATAGAATTAGTCTACCCAATTAGAGTTTGTGGCATGTTTTTTAAATCTCATAGATTTTGGAGGTTATTCTGGAGAATTATTTGATGGTCTGCGTGGAGTAAGGTTGCTCTTATCTTACTAAGCGGGGTAAGTCATGCCTCCAGTGCAGGACTGTGGCTGAAGATGGTGCTCTAGATTTAACACTAGAGTTATGCTTGTGGGAACTCGATCCCTTTATTTGTTTCTGTGGAATACAGAATTCCTGCCGTACAGTGCATTATTAAATCAAGCAGGGTTAATTAATCAACCAGATCCCACATCGTGTTGCCAGGAGGGAACAGCTCCCCTCCAGCTGTGCGGAGGAGGACGACAGACAGAGAACTCAAAGTCATTTTTGGTGCCAGGACTGAAAAGACAATTATTAACTGTTGCTTTTTCCATGGCCTAAGAATCACCTTTCAATTACTTTTTGTTTATTTTATACCATATCTATGAGTGAGCTTCAGAAAACACTGTCAGGTGGATGATTGTTGGCATGGTGCTAGCTCACAAATGGTTTCTTATGGTTATTTTATTTTTATTTCAGACTTCCATTCTCTTCTGTCCATTCTCTTCTATTTGTTTCAAGTCACCCTTTATGGGGACTGCTGACCTTCCCATGAATATCTGTACAGTAATTAATACAGAGGGTTATAGTGTCCTGTTGTGTCTCTGGATAACATGTCATTCTAACCTAAAACAACACAATTTTAAAAATAAAGATGTAAATCTGAGAATAAGTCTCTGTGTTTTGTTAGAGGAATACATTTTTTATGTTGGCATTCAGATTCTGTTACTGAAGAGAACTGTATTTCTACACATGTTTAAAATGTTAGTGGCCCATACATCAATTTTAATGCCTCTGCACTGCAATAATTTAGACAGAATTCTTATTGCAAAATGTGCCAACATTTGAATTTTTGGTAACTGTTGTATTTTAGACCAAGGTTTGCTTTTTTGTGTTGCCATTTTTGCAGTTTCCTTCTGTTCTGACAACAGACAAAACATACTTTCCCTTTCAAAAACAAAGTTGCTTTCAGGCTCAGAATATGTATGCTATGGTGTATGCATATGTACATAAAACATGACACAATTCTATATATGTCTGTATGTATTGTTCCAGGGGATCAAACGGCCCAAAATCTTGTCCAAGCACAAGAAGGCCTTTTGCTTGCTCACATAAGCTCTGTGGGAAGTTGACTAAGATGATATGGTTTATGTATTGGCATTTTTAGAACCTACTGTTCTAAATGATCAGTATTTACAAACTTGCAGTTCCCTTTAGGCAGCAGTGGAAATAAATTGTGAGCCTAAAGCTTTAGTTACAAAATTAGTAACAATAGGACGACTGACTGATGATTTACTTGGTGTGGATCTTCATTTCTTCCCCAAAGCTGTGCTGTTTTACCTTTTATGTTCTTAATCACGGTGTCAACTGTGCATCAGTACTGTGAGAGTCTTGTAAGAACTTCACTTATCTGTACTTCATCTCTAGGATTTGCCAGCCTTGCGTAGTTATATGTATATACTTAGGGTGTTTTGGGCACTATATGGAAGATTTTCATAAAAAGGTAAGGTTTTCACCATTCACTAATTTAGTTTCTGAGCACATGGCAATCCTGGGATCAGTGTTCATTGCTGTTCACCATTCTGGACAAGAGTTTAGTGAATCTTACTGGTAATATGGTGCCTTTAATGAGAAACCAATCTTCCTTACAGTGAAGGGAGCTATGGGTGGTGGCTGCTGTGTGAGAAAAACAGAAAGATAAATAGTTATTTTTTTGCATATTTGATGTCAATATTTTGAATGAAAAGCTATGCACTCCTTGTGCAATAATTGAATATGTAGTAAAATGTTCAGCTATTTAGATTGCTGTTTAAAAGAAGTGAGTTGCTTCCTTATTTTAGCCTTGATTAATCCAGATCTGGAGATCTGTCTTCAAACTACATGATTTCTTTGTTTTTCCCCTGGGATTGATTCAGTGACCTTGAATAATCTTTCAGCTAAGTGTATTATCCCATTTTCAGTGAAAGTGCAGTTACATTAGATAGAAATGGGATTTTATGGTCTTGCAGTAAGTTATTTAACCTAAATTTAAAGATAGTTCCATATAGTCTGGGTGATTTTATTTCCTAAGAATGTGACTATTTGTGCTGATGATTTGAGAGAGCCTCCTCAACTAGCTACAGAGGACAAATATATGGATAAGTATGCTTAGACGTTACAACTTTGTTGAAGGGCCACACGATAGTGGCTTTGTGGAGAACTAGACATCACTGTTAGGCCAGGGAAAATATATCTTCACATCACAGAAATGAAATTATTTGGTTCTGAGTAAGAGAAGAAGTCACATAACTTAGAATCATAGAATCATAGAACGGTTTGGGTTGGAAGGGACCTTAAAGATCATTAGGTTCCAACCCCCCTGCCATGGGCAGGGACACCCTCCACTAGCCCAGGTTGCTCAAAGCCTCATCCAGCCTGGCCTTGAACCCCTCCAGGGATGGGGCATCCACAGCTTCTCTGGGCAACCTGTTCCAGTGTCTCACCACCCTCACAGTGAAAAATTTCTCCCTAATGTCTAATTCTGCATTTCTTCATCCAGATAAATGGCAGCTAGGTTGGACCACATCATCAGAAAAGTGCATAACACTTTCTATTGTATGCTCCAGTATGATTATGTCCAATTATGGGATTTTTCTGCTTAGTTAAAAAATGCTTTAATACATCTGCAACAAACTGTGTCTTCTCCCCTGAAAACTGGAGTTTTACTTTTTGTCTGTGCAAGTCGTTGATATTGATATTAATGTGTAAGAAATGAGAGATGACTGATAGATATGATGATACTTATTTAACACGAAAATGAACCTATGGCAGAATGTTGATGTGTCCTGTTCTACAAAGTTGGAGGGCAATATTGCTTAAAAATCTCTCCAGGAAGTGCAGGATGGTAAAGCAATTTACTGGGCCATTGTCATTGTTCAGAGTGTACAGGACAGATTGTGCAATGTGTTTTATTATAGGGGATTTCACATAGTCCAAAATCATTATCTCCTACAACGATTTTTTATGGTATATGCTAATGAAATAATAATATGTAAAGACCTTTTGTCTAAAATAACACTTAGCTACTCTTCGTTGTACATTTCTGTAGCATCTGGGTTCTTCTGTACAATATTTGATCTCTTTAGGGGAGTTGATTAGATTTAATTCAATGGAAGCAGGAAACTCCTTTAGAAAGAGAATGGCTTAACATCATGTCAAATGCAATATATACAAAATATCACCATGATACTTGATAATGAATTACAGTCTTTCAGACAGAGTTCAGTATAAAATACTGCTATGGTAGTAATCTGCTTTATGCATCTATTTGCTCTAAATTTAGTACTGCCTGTATTGGGTGTTCATCTGCATTAAAAATATGTGATTCCTGTATTATATCTCAAAGAGAAAATTCTGTGAGTATGAACATTATGGAAATGTCTTAGTCATGATGAAAACTCTTCAGTAAAGCAAACAATCATATTTTTCCCTCAAGCTATCTAGCAGGGCATACCTCATTTGTTAGTATTAAAAATGCTTTTGTTACCAAATCAGATTTGTGCTGGTACTGGTACTGAGGAAAGATCTTTTGTGGAGAGGTCATCTGCACTTTCTCAAATTGTTTCCTCACTGCTGCCAGGCCACCGGACACAGTACAGAACTTGGTTTTCTCTGAAGTCTAGAGTGATAAAACAAAGCCAGTTGTTTTCCATTTGCACTAAGAATGTGTTTCTATGAGCTGATTTTTTTGAAGTAGTTAATAACAGCATGCTATAATGCTTATAAATTTTAACTGGAAAATTTGGAAACACTTGGTTATGTCTGTAGTCTTTTGTAGGCAACTTCCACTGACATAATCTGTAAACCCTATTTATTTTAACAGTACACATGAATTAACATTAGCGTTCAGAATAGATACAGCAATTAGTATTTTTTCAGGTGTCATCAAAATACAAAATGTATACATACTGTTAACATATCGACCTATTTTAGGACTTTTACTTGTCAACCAAAAATTAGGACCTGTAAATGATGAAGTTCTTTGGGAATTTTGCAGTCTAGAATTTATTTAACACTGGTTGCTAAATACTCACGTGTGAAACAGATCCTGCTAATGTAGCTGAATATTAATCTCTACCCATACTAGTGTCTGAGGACTCAGTGGTTTCCTCTGTAGGTCGAGGGATCAGCCATGTGTTTTAAGCTGTGCAATGCTGTGTCTTTGCAAGAATGACTCGGACAATCAAAAATACTCTTTCTGGCAAGTTCATAGACCACTGCACAGGAGCCATACATTGTGATTTGGAGAACTAAAGGCCAATGTAGATTTTAAAAATGTGTGTGTTTGACCGGAATCTTTAGCACCAAAAGGATTGTCAGTGGCAATCACTTTCCAGAGCAATCCTCTGCTGTTCCCTCTTCTACTGTGCCACTTGGGCTTCTCTGTATTTTTTGAATAGGTATGGTTGACACACATGCAGAGAGCTTCAAGAAGGTGTTTGTGAGATTATCTTTCTTCACTAGCAACAGTGCTGAAGGTCACAGGAGTGCCCTTACCCTCAGGGTCCCTGTTCTAGTTCTGTCCCTTAGATTTTATGTCTTATATGGTACTAGAATGAAGGTTTCAGCATTTGAGCTTATGAATCTGTATCCACAAAAACCCCCACCCAATAACTAGGAATAACCTTGTAAATAAGGTTACTGAGTAAATGGTTTAGTGCTTACACCTGATGAGTAAATAAGCAGGAAATAGAAAACAGATCCTTTTTTTTTCCTGTGATGAAGGTGCCACAATTCTATATGTATATAGATGTGTGAATGTGAAAAGTAATTATTTTAGTGAATGAACATTTCAGGCACACCTTGCCAGCCATTTGGAGATGTTTAGAGGGGGTAAGTGCAGTTATGGGTCACTTTTAAGGAAACATCTTAATTCCCTTTAATGGAACTGGATATACAGTTCCTTTTTCAGGCAACCATCCATTTCAGCAAGAAAGTGTTAGGAGTTCCAGAGTGCAAATGAAGTAGTTCCTATGTGAGCAACACAGGTCGGGTCAGGCTTCATACAGTTCTTTTGTTTTTTAGACAGAGTATTAATTTCAGCTGTGTTTCCAATTATGGGATTAGGGAGTTGGAACCTTCTCCACGAGGTGAACTGCAGGAATCTACTCCAAATACACAGAAGCAATTAGGAAATAAGGAAGTCAGCAGGCAGGAATTTGGTAGTTGGAGAACACCTGGATTCCAGTGAGCGTGTGATGCCTGTTTTCACTTTGTGGCTTCTGGGCTATCCAAGCACCCAGAAAGTCCCTTCAGCTGCTGCAGACCACTTCTGCAAAGTGCAGGTAAGATTGGGAACCCTTCTACAGCTCTTCTTGCATATGGATAAAGATGCTGGCTGGCAAGAGCTGCATTGTAGTCCTTCTTTTGCCAGATACACTCTCTGATTTAAAGAAATTACTCTTGCCTGTTTACAGTAAGAAAGTGTTCTTCCCATGTGCTCAAAGTTTAGTGTAAACAAAGACCACTGTCATTCTCACATTGTAGCAAGCCAGTATAATGCCTCCATTCCCTGATACAAGGGGGTTGAGCTACAACTTCTAGGTAGGATTTTAAGATATGGTAAAAATACACTTTTTACCCCTTAGTATTTCTGCAGAACTGAGGCAGATTTTCCTGATTTTCGTGGCTGAGATCTGAAGGCTCGGTTTTCATATATTCATGTCTGATAAATGTGTGATGAAGTGGTCTTGCTCTATTGTAATAAATTACAAATTCTGTTAGCCAAATACTTCATGTGCTACTTGGTATTAATATTAAACTTTGCTGTAAAATACCTAATCCCTTTTGATAGACATCTAGAGAGATGAATAAAAATTTTAAAGTTTTTTTCTAAATAATTTTTCATATAATGCCCATTTTTAAATAATTTTATTATAAAACAATACTTTATCATACGTCTTGTCTCAGAGCTGCTATTTTAAAATACAGTAATTTCAAATGATTTTGTTTGAACAGCAAGAACTCTAAATGTGCTTTTGAATATGATTTTATTATTTGGTAATATTTCTAGCAATGCAGAAACTGCTGGGTTTTGTCATTGTGAGCTGACAGAAGAACTCTGTTGCTAACCTGTCTCAAGCCTGTGTTACTAATAAATGCAGTTCATGCAAAAGTGAAATAAAAAGAACAGTCCTTCCAATGAATTAAGAGGCGTTGTCCAAATGACCAAAGGCATAGAGCGTGAAAAATCTCATTCAGTAGAGACAGAGAGTGATGCATCAATATGTTTGCTAAGTAGACTTGGTAATTGAGGTTACAAATTTTGATCCCTATCGTGGTCGATCAGTCGGCTTGTGTAAGTAAAGTAGGATATGTCACTATGCAAAGAGAACACAGAGCTAAGAACACAAGGAAACACTGATATCTTACATGAGCAAAGGAGTTGCTACTCTCTCTCTCAGACACAGCAGCCTTGTACATAGCCATTCTTTCTTTCAAGGAGACAGTCTCCTGGAAATCCAGAGGTGTGTTATCAGCCCTGGGAGTGCTCTGTTTAGGTAGTCCTCTTGCAGGTTTGCGAGAACCTCCTGTAAGTACAGACAGATATCATATTTTCTGAGAAGGAAACAGGTACCTTTTTTCCAAATCTTGAAAGAAAAGCAGTAGTAGAAAGAGGCAGTATTATCAACTTTCTAGGAACTGTATCTTATTTTCAATTTAGAACTTCATGAGTATAGAAAAAAATTAATTCAATTAAGTTTTTGAAACTGGGGGAAATTCCTTGGGGAAATTACAAAAAGCTTTATTTTTAAAAAACCTCATACAATTTTAACAGCAAGCATAGTGTAGTTTTCTTGATATTGTTACATTTGCATTGTTTTATACTGTAAGAAGTCATTGTAATTACTACAAATAGCCAATTATAATTAGATATATTCTGTTCTAATTAGCTTTATACATTATAGTTCCTCTTGTCCTGTCAAGGTTTTTCTACAGTGCATAGAAAACTGGGTTGAATGACACTAGATTTCTGTAACCAAGATACTCCCTTCCTTTTGGGGAGGAGAGGGAATTTAAGACTTCATGAAGATATATTTTTATTAAAGCCACCAAAATCTATTTTTTTTAATCCTTGTGCTTATGCTGCAGATATCAGAGCACTCTGATCCTCCTTAAATCCATCTATATTTCTCTTTGTCCTTGCATAATATGACAGAAAAAATTTCTTGCAACCTGCATTGCTTTTTTTTTTAAACAGCCATATTTTCTGGAATTACAGAAACAGGCTGTAACTGGACCAAATGAGCTCAAAACCCAAAACCCATCCTGCCCCCACCCTCCCCCCCCAATGGTATATCTTGG
>VZTO01026362.1:3987-17351 GCA_013400615.1 Syrrhaptes paradoxus | reverse complement strand
TTGAACCTCATACAATTGGCCTCAGCCCATCGGTCCAGCCTGTCCAGATCCCTCTTCAAAGCCTCCCTACCCTCAAGGAGGCCAACACACCCACTCAGTTTGGTGTCATCAGCAAACTGACTGAGGGAGCACTCAGTCCCCTCATCCAGGTCATCGATAAAGATGTTAAACAGGACAGGCCCCCAAACCCATCCCTGGGAACACCACTGGTGACCGGCCGCCACCTGGACTGAATTCTTTTCACCACGGCTCTCTGGGCTCGGCGAACGGAGTTAAGAACACTTCCTTCTACTCTTCCTCACTAGTCTGTCGCATGCTTTCAGGTTGTACATCGCACTCAGAAGTGACACGGTGGCACAGTGCCAGTAAGATAAGCTCTGTGGCCAGGCTGGGTTACAGTGCAGGCATGACAGTGCAGCAGCACAAGTAGGACAGAGAGCTGGCCAGAACGGAGGTATGCTGAGAGGAATGAGATACTTAAGTGCCAAGGGTATCAGGAGACAGCAGGTGGCTGAAATGAATAGGGTGTTTTGTGTAGGCAGGGCTATGGCTTCAAACTGCTGTTCATTTTGTACCCTTTTTTCTGAGTTGCTTCTCAGTTACAATTACAACCCGGCATTAATTATGATATTTTGGTTTAAAATGGCTGAAGAACTGAATGTTGTATCTGAAATCTGGCATGGATGATCTGCGATGCAGAAATGGCTATGCAGAGGAGAAATGAAGCATGGGGGAGGGAGAGGAGAAATAAAAAACCATGCATCTGTGTTAGATCAGCCTGAAAACCTCTGTCTCCTACTTCTCCAGTTCTGCAACCAGCCAGTACCTGCCAGAAATGAGAGCAGCCTTGAGATCACATTGCCACACCATTGTGTGTGATTTCAGTAGTCGACACCAGAGAATCACTTTAATGATGCAGTATTTAACTTCTGCAGCGTTAGAACAAACTAGAAAACTCAAAATATACTGTGTTTTCAACTACCGTTGTCATCTTTGAGAACAAAAACACCTAGTGTGTTTTATTTTTTATTCCTACTATGTTTCTCTGTAGTTACTAGAAACAGCTAAAAACCTTCGTAATTTACTGTTTCTTATTCTTATTCTTGCAAGCTAGGAACCAATATAAATTTGATCTGCATTTTTCTTAACTCTATTAATTTTATGAACTTGTAGCATATATATAAAATTTTTTTTTCAAATTTTCATCTCTGCAGTAGCAATTCCATTGCCTATAAAATTTATATAAGTTAGTATTTCAGACATGTTTTAATAGGATTTCTTTTAAATAATGTATCTTTTTTGACCATTTTTAGTATCAACTCAGGAATATTGGCCCTACTTAAGAGATTTTCATGTAAATTCTTTTATGGACAGATTTCTGAGATGTTGGCCCCTATGGCAGAAGGTATTTTCATTCAGAAAATACCATTTCATTCTGTGTTCAGAAAAGCATGTGTGTCAAATAAAACTGGAAATCTGGGATAATACTTACAAATTGCTTATACATAACATATTTCCCTTTGTCTTTAGTGTTCAATTGTTCCACCTGCAAACTTGTGTAAATCTCAAGTTTTGTTTTGTAGTAAGCCTTATTCCCATTTTTCAAGAGTACAGTAGGGTCTGTTTTGGTATTTTTGTGATTTGGAGATTTCAGTAAACAGTGAGAATTACCAGTTGTAGGAATACTCTTTTCAGTTTTATGCCTTGATATTAATTTGTCATCTAGTCCTGTGAAGCATTTTATTATAGGCAACTGAGTGCAATTTACTGTAGCTTCATATTAAGTAGTTTGAGACTGATGTTTATTGTTCCTAATATTTTCTTTAATTTGTCTTTTGATTTCTGTGTACTGCTGCCTGTAATAATGTACCCCAAAGAGAATAACTACATTTTCCTCTATGATCACACAGACATCTTGAGTGGCTGCTAATATATTTGTCCACAAAATATACCTACACTGTAGTGTATCTATAATTTTAAATACATTAATTCACTTTTAGTTGTTTCTAATTATGTTCTCTTTATTTTCATAGCTAGTTCTAGCTTTTACCAAGTTATCCATGTTCTCTAAATCTCTGATACGGTGAATCCCTGTATAGGTGAATGGTCTGTTTAATGGTCTGTGAGAGGATGGTGCTGTTTTGATATACAGTGAGGATGACCTGGGGCTGCTTAGCACTGCGCAGAACGTTTTGTTCTAAACAGACCAGTTCTATGACTATGTGCGTTCTCTTCTCTTCCTCCCTTTCACTATCCCAGTACCCCCCCCACGCCAGTCTCCAGACGCCTTAGCCCCATTTTGCAAACAGCATCCCTGTCTTAGTGGAGCTTCTGAAGGACGATTTTCTTGCACTGTTGCTCCAGCTGAAGTGCTAGAGCTCAGATTTATTCTCAGAAAATGATATTTCCTACTGTGAAAAAGTTATTGGAAGGTGTTACAATTACCATAAACTCCTTTTAATCTGGATAAATTTAATTTGCATACTGTTTTATTGGGGTATCTACCCAGACAACCTAATGACAGTGAATGGCAAAGACATTGGCTTAATAAGGATAGAATTAACAGAAATGCCACTTATCAGAAAAACACAGAGATAGTGCCAAGAGGTGCTTAGTTAGAGGCTAATACTTGCAAAAGTTGCCGAATGAAAACTAAAAGAAGAATTATTTTTTTTTGTCTTTCTGATTAATGCAGGGTTCCATTCATGTCAAGGTTTTGAGACTACATTTGTGTTCTTGGTGGGAGCAGGTATTCAATTGGGACATAGACTGTTGTGTGGAGCACCCTCTTTAACAGCGTTTATTCAGTTTTTTGTGGGACATAATTTCTTGGAATCTGTATTTAAATAACTTTCTATCATGTAATTACTTCAGTTTTACATACTGACGCTGATATTCTATTTTTGAACGGGCTTCTGAGAAAAAGGTGACACAAGAAACTTTTTATGTTCTGATCTCATACTCTTCGACATGATGAAAAGAGTAAAGCAATGGAGCGCCAAATTTCAAGGAATAGAGTCATTGCATTTAGAAATGCCAATGATAAAGATTCCAATTTCAGTGGCCTACTGAGTGACTATGTTTCATTTAGATAGTAGATTTTCCACTTGCTATCCAGTCCTGCACTAATCTAAAAGTCAGTAAGCAAGAACGCATAAAGTTTTAAATAGAGGAAAACTATTTACCACATCACTACTACCTTTCCTGCATGCATTTAACTACCTTGGATTGGAAGAGGAATTTGCAGTCAGTATATTAAATAGATTGCCAAAAGCTGCTATTAATGTCCAAAGTATTTAATATTTTTTTAAAGAACATCTTTAACTGTATTTTAAAAATGCATGCATCCCCGTCCCATTATGTCTTGACTACTTTTGTTACATGGGCTACCTAAAGGAAAGGTAGCTACCACTTTATTTTTATTTGTGGTCTCCACTAAAAGGTTGCAGGTGAAATAAATGGCAAAGAGGGGTAGAAGGAATAGGCCCAAAGAGAAAGGATAAAAGCATAGGTTTAAAGGAAAAGAATAAATCCATAAATGGATGATGAGGTAGGAAGCAAATGGAGCAGCAGGATAAGTGTTTAGAAATTAAATCTGCCGCTTTAAAAATAGTTACATAAAATCCAGATCCATCATTTCATTTTATTGTGATTGTAACTTTAAATACTTGAAAGTTGCTATTCATATAATTGTTCTCAATAGCAATTCAAGCTATACTTCATGTCTAAGCACTTTGCTGGACTGGCTCCTAATGTTTACTATAGCCTACAAAGCTGGCATCTCAAATTCCAATTCAAAACGAGAGACTGCTTCGCTGGAGAGTACACAGGAATGATTTGAGGTCAATTCTAGTGCTGAATGAGGTGGTAATATGAGCTGATAATATCCTGTGAATCACACAATCTCAGTGAACTATAAAAAAAATAGAAGAGAAAGCAACATAGTCCTGGCCTGCCTGGAAAAAGCCTTTGGAAATGCCAGCATGAGACAAGTGTGTTTCTGATATTTTTCCCATTCATAACTAAAAATATGATGGAAATCTGTTCTGGTGCAATTTAGAAGCAGGGACTGCATGGAATTGTTTCCCATCTGTTGGAATGCTGATGGCACTATTAAGGTTGATGACAAACCCCTCTAACGTGACTATTGGAGAGGAGTGCTAATAACACCTGCTGCATGAACTCCATGAAGCCAGTAAGTAAACTATTGAGACAAAGCCACGATTCTTGGTGGATTCTCTGCAATGTCCCATTTCACTAAGACAGAATTTCTCAAGAGGCCTTAAAAAAGAAAACCTATGGCTGCTGGAACCTCCTTGTTCATTTTACCCCTGGACCACCTCCAGAGATGCTTATCCTTTTCAGCTGTTGCAGTTTTAAAATAAGCCAGTATTTTAATTTGAGGAAGGGTATAAGATAACTGCTGTAAACACAGGACAGAGTTTCTGAAAAGAGCTGATTGTCAGCCAGAGAAACAAGATCAGCTTGCAGAATTGCCATGTCAGAATGGGACTCACACTAAGAAAACCCTGAGGGACTATATTCTCCCTTAAAATGCCTATAGATTTCACTCTTCATTACCAAAACTCCCACTGATTTGCCATTTCTCACCATAGCAAAATTGATATAGGGTCCCTGGTCTTACTACTGAAAAAGCAATGGCCTAATTCTTTGAGCCAAAAAGGGAAATTCTCGTAATTCTTAACAGTGTTTGGCATATGTTAAATTACTGAGCTGTTCAGACTCTGTCCCATGGAAAGAATATCAGTTATATGCAGCCCATTGTACTACACTGATTTGAAACTTTGTAGCAGTTTTCACAGTATGCTAATGAACATTTGTGCTAAATTAGCAATTGAACAGTGGATTTAACAGACAACTATAAGACACCAAGTAGCTACAGAAGCTTCCCTTCCTAAACCAATACTGTGCAATGGTCCATCTCTACTGGAATTTTTGGAGGACAAAATGCTTGTATGTTTTGGAAGCATCTAAGGAAACTGAAGCTACCATTAAGTAATTTGACAGTGACCAAACCTGTTTTAATGAACCTTTCTCAAGCATGTGATACTACAGTGATTGAGTAGCATCATTTAAAGTAGGCCAGCTACAAGATCTGTGAAAAACTAAATCAAGATAAAATTTATGAAAACTGCAAAGTAAAAAAACTTGATAGAAGTGAATCTTACTACAGCTTTTCAAAGCAAATTGAAATAAAATCCCATATAAATCAAACAGAATTTATACTAAGTTGGTGCTAGAAATCTGTATAAATCACTGGTAATACATTACCAGCAAAACATACAGACCATGAAGTCCAGATCTGAGACAGCTGTGTTTAATATAAAATATATTAGAAAGAACAGCAACAAAAGATGAGAGAGGGTACAGGCAGCATAGCTTTGTAACCAGCATTACCAGGCTAGAGTTTTCAGGCTTGGTTCAAGTCTTGGAAACTGTTTTCTAAATCAGTGTGATTAGTAATGAAGAGTAACACCAGAGTTCTTCCAAAGCCATGACCTGTGGCAGCATAAAACGCTACCTCACCACGCAGGAGGCACAATTTAAGATTTGAAACATAGCAAAAATTAAACGCAGTAGCTTTCCTCTTCTCTCTCCTCTTGCTTTTCTCACTTTTATTTTTGCATCCATTTACCAAACATTTCAATCAAACATGATAACTTGCCCTTCCTATTTGTATAATTTAATTTATAAAATTTATGTAATAGTTTATATAAAAGTTTTACCACACTTTTAAAAAATCCAAACCACTTTTGTAAATAATGCTACTCTGTTTCAGCACAATAAAGTTTTATTTAAAGCTTCCACAATAAATTTAGTTGCATTGCAATTGTAAAAGGAATGCTGCTGTATACTAAATTCCCATGTCAAGTCTAAGTTTATACTTTTGTTCTTTATTATCTTTTTCTTCTCTTACAATGTATATTTAGGGGTGTAATTTTATAACTCTGTGTTTTCACCCTTAAAGTGGAAATTTAAGAACAATTCTTTTATCAGTGCTACTGTAAATTGCCGGTATGTGACTGGAAAAAAAAATAATTATTTGAGGTTTCATGAGAGCATGCATGGGCTTGGGGGTTTTGTTTGTTTCTTGTAGATTCACTGACAATATATGCTTTTTTTTCCACATCCTCTTGCTGAAATTTACTTAGATTCTGAGGTGTATCAGTTTAGACCTCTTAATGTTCTTAAAATATCTCAGTGTGTCTCTGCCTTTAAGCAAAACAAAACCATGATTTTGAAACATGATTATTTTGTGTTTAGTGTTGCTGCAGACATTTACATTCTGTTGTCATTTTCCACAGTCATTTGCTATTTCTTGATTTTTGTAATTATTTTAAATAGCTGGAAGTTATTAGATGTTGTGGTGTGAAACAGAAAACACAAATAACAAAGCAGAAACAAAAGCACCTGCAGAGTGGGGAAGCAAATGACTTAGAAAATTACTGATATTTGTAGTTCATAGTAGGTGCTCTATTTTAGCTGTACATTCTTCCATACACCAATGTTCTCCCTCGACTCTCCTCTTTGTTTCCTTCCAAAATATTGCCTGGCTTCTAAGATTTGATAATTTTCCAGTAATACTGAGCATGCTAGTTCTTTAAATTAAAAATACAACAGCCAAGATACAACAGGCAAGAAGTCTTCTTAAGTGGTGCAGAAGGAACACATGGAATAAAGCCAAACAATAGTCATAAAAAAATGAGACCCATACCTGAAATCATTGCAATTTGTTGAGACAAGTGATCCTAAAAATAAGCTACCCTCATCCATAGCACATGAGGATTCTGAATAAGCAGTAAGCAACATGAACGTTGTGAAGCAAAAACTGTAGCTATTAGATGCCGGCAGAAGGGAGACTTCCATTGGAATGTTCAGTTGAAGGTGTATGACTATAGTCCGTCCTGTTCCTTATAAAAACGCAGCCTGCTCAACAGTACTTTGTATGTAAATGAGACTAAACCCAAATTTAATTTCTTAAAAGGACCTGGTGACACACAAGTTTCAATTTTCCAACTGATCTGCCCTACTTTTTTTCTAGCAAGCTTCCTTGTTGCCTTAGCTCAGACAGTGACATCTCTCACGGTGAGAAGTCAATGATTCTACCCTTTTCAGGTGAGATCCTGTTACAGATTGTTTTCGCTGCTGCAGACCTCCAAACAAAGCACTAAGAATGGTAAAGCTGAATGGAGGGTAGAAGAATAAAAGAGTTCTCTAGGGCCTGTTAAAGGAAAATATAATCACTTGTTATTTGGAAAATGTTCAAATATTTGGTCTAAGCATAGTTATTTAATAATTAGGCAGCTAGCAAAACTAGTGGCACGGGCCACTAGAGAAACTAGTTAACAGGGGCATGGTGGAGAAGAACGTCTGAAATGTTGAGTTGTCACAAGTATGGATCATTTGTGTGGATCTCAAATCCAGTTTTGTGTAACATCTTGAGAAAGGCAGGTGCACTTTCTAGAAAACAGTTACTTCTGAGTGTATGTACAATGAAAGTGTAATGGTGTAACTAATACAGAAAAAATAAGAACTGAAGAACTGCAGGTGATACACTGGTATGGAACGTGAATCACTGCCAGTTCATTGATTAAACAGGAAGGAACAGCAGTACTTTATAGAAGACCTTTATATATGCACACACGTCTTCTTGCAGTAGTTTGTGGGACTGTTGGTGAACAAGGGAGCTTTGGAAAGCTCCATTCTCAGCATTGGAACTGCTGTTTTCCCTGGTGTAAAACATTGTAGACATCAGTGAGACTCTGTCAACATGTCCAGTTTCTAGAATGGAAGATGCATTAAATTTTGCCTGTGCAAAGGCAGTCCAGTTCAGTGATGAGTTAAATAAGTGGGAGGAGGATTGTTTCTTCAGAAGGATTTGTAAGGTACTGGTAAAGAGCCGATACATTTACTGAGAAAATAAAAACACAGAAGAAAAGTTTTTCCTTAAGGAAAAAAAAAAGTGATTTTTTACCAAAACCTGTTCTTTATGATCTACAATTCAAGTCCCATAGACAATGCAGCCTTTCCTTGTTATGGAATCTTTTGCCATTAGAAAAAGTTCATGAAAACAAAGGGGTGGAATGCATTGTGTCACAAAAAAGATGAGCTGAGAAACAGTTGAAGCCAAAATCCGGAAGGCTAACCATACAGCACTCCCTTCAATGTCAAGCTTTTCAGCAAGGGTAGTTTGGCCGTCCCGTGTGCTCCTCACTCTTTGCTTTCATTCATCTGTAACAAAAATACAAATGCTGCCAGTGCTAACAGGGTACAAAACTGACCTGCAGTCGTTGCGGGGTTTCCATTCTTTTCTGCATTACATGGCTTTGTTAAATTAATATAAATGTTTCTGAGAGTGTTAAGGGAAAAAGGATGCTGGTTGTTTAAGCAATTTAATGAAGGTCTAACCTTTTACATTGAACATCTGTTCCCTTCATTTACTTTCTGGCAGCAGTTCTTATGTTTTCTGCAAAGGACACAGTTTAATGAACATATACCAAATTATTGAAATGAATGGTTTTAATGAGTTCTTTGAATAGGTTTCTCTAAAAAGTAAGCATGAAATTACTTTCTCAGTTGGGATGCTTTAACATATTTTAAGAAAAACATACATAATCACTTTCCAGCAAACACAGGCCTTAGTTGCTTTAACATTCCAATGCCTTTGAGTGCTAATAATCTAAAGTGGTTTTTTCATGGGCGTGATAAGTCAGTACAGTAAAGAAATGCTTTAATGCATTATTACTTCCTAAGAAACAGGTTTTTTCCTATAGGAAAGGGGAAAATACTTTTCATTTTAGCAGAATGGGACATCAGTTTATTTCTAAATAATGGGAAGGTATGGACAGGCCTGATACTATAGGCTTTCATTAAAAGGCTCCAGCAACAGACTTAATAATTAGCTTATTAATACTCCTAAAAAGGAAATACATCCAAGTTCCACTTGGATAAACTCAGGCAAAAGTAATTTGACTTCACCAAGTGATTTAGCTTCGGAATTATTAAACGTAGTCCCTGACTCTATTTACTCTTTTTTGTATTCTCTTATTGCAATGTGAATGGTAATTCCATTCAAATAATTAGGATTGGGCATAATTCACCATGTAGCCACCAGGAAGAAAAATATGCCAAAAGTCTAAATTCTTTTGCAGCTGCCTATAATAATGTCTTTCGCTTTTGAACCAGGAGAGGGTTCTTTATATGATACATCTAATTGTTTAGAAGTCACTTCATTGTCTACCATTATTTAATTGCCCTGATTTTTCTTTTGTACATATCCAAATAACAGCACTGCAATGGAAGTGCAACCTGAATGAGAAGTTTTAGAATTTAAAATCAGGAGTATTTTGCCTTCTTAGAATAAAATCTGTTTTTCTATGGAATAATGTAATAAGATGGGCCCTGGTCCTGAAAATCCGATAAGTCAAGAGATAGTCCATTTAAGCAGAGTTACAACAGTTGGCAGTCTTTTTCTGAGCGTAAGGCTAATGAGCATGTTCATTTATGCATAAGGTAACTGTAATATAGTTAGCTGGCACTGAGCCTTAAAAGACATTTTCTTTAAATTTTTAAAATTCCATAGTGATTTCTATGGCCTTGACATAGTTTTCCATATAGCTGCTTCTAACTTTGTTCTAACCTTCTCTATCGATTCTGGGTGAAACCACTACAAAAATGCAAGGAAAATGCATCAGCTCATTCCCATCCTTCACTCCTCCTTCCCACGGAAATGTACCGTGGCTGAAAGAGATTGAATCTTAGGCAATGAGTTTGTTAAAACCTTTGCCTAGCCTTGTTGTGATATAAGTATTTTCTTGTATCACTGATTACTTGATAGAAATATAGTCACAGTGTATCTTCTGAAGGAATACTATATTGCTATTGTTTTTCATTACGTGTATCTTATGGTATTTAAATACTAAAATCCTTAACATTCATCAATATTAATAAATGCTTGTGTCAGCTCTAACATCGAGAGCTAACAGCTCTAACATCCTTATCATTAACCAGATTCACATCAAATGCTTAATATGCACCTTTAAATACCTTCAGTATATTTAAAATAAGATACAAAATCCAGGCTTTATACACGCAAAGTCTGAGATTGCTGCGGATCATATTTATCTCACATGATTTTATTTTTTTTCCTGCATATTTACTGTTCCTAGTGGAGAGATCTGTAATTTCTACATATTTTTTGTGCCATTAGATCTCAGACATAGATGTTGATGCCACTGTTAGCACCAGCATCGGTTTGGCTGCAACTTTTCAAATTACTGAAATAATCTCTCCTTTCATGGAACTCCTATGCTGACGGAGTTCACGTGTTTTTTTAAAAACTTGTCACTCCTGTTTTTGGTCTGTGTTGCCAAGATTTGTAAGGGAATGACCTGAGCTTAAGTATCCAAACTTTTTCAGCATCAGAAACCCTTCATATGAATGCCTACATTTTTATGTGAAGCCATTTTCCAATTTTTCTTTTTAATTAAAAATTTTGAAGTAATGCTTACATTGTGAAAGTCTTCTGTGATGTAGATTCTGTTTTTCTACATTTCATATTGATTCTATCTTGGAAACCTCAAGATGGTTTACAATGCTGAGGAAAGAAATCCTCAAAGATAACATAAATCTTATTTCCTAAGGACAACAAAACTCAAGCTTTTCCACTTGAATTCTGAAAAAAATACTGTTCCTCACACTGTCCCACCTCTTGTCACTTCCCAGTTTATAAGCACCATGTTCTTTGCAAGATACTGATCTTAACAGTTGCAATTCCTGCATGAGTTTCAGTGACCTAGCAAGAAGGCATGCTCTGTGAAAAGTGCACCTCTTTTTCCACCGCTGGCTGGCCAGAGAAAAAATATTGATTTTAACTAAAGCTTTACTCAAACACATTTCATATACAGCACTCTTGGCAAATAAATTATAAGGAAGAAGAAAGTAACCCTTCCTTGACTCTTTTCTCCCCCCCCTCTTTTTACTAAGCCTTTGCTTCTGTTTCGCATCATAAATTATAAATTTTGACTTGGAGGAACACCTAGCAAGAAGAGATATACTTGGAAAAAGTTTTTATGAAGTATATCAGTGAAATAATAATACTAATGGTCAGATTCTAAGCATTTCCAGGTAGAGCAGTTGCAAAATTCGCAAAGAAACCCTGACAAATTAATATTCAATTGGTGTGACAGTTCTGAGACGGGGAGTAAGGAGTTCGTTTACTTTCTTGGTAATTATTTTTCAAATAAAGGTCTGCAATCCTGTCAAGTGAAGAATGCTGTTTAAGTACAAAGAAATATTTTCTCACTCAATCAAGAGCTTTTTGTGTCAATAATATTAAAAAAGAACCTATTTGCTCCTACATGAATGATCATGTCTGCAATACTGAATGTACTGTTTTGTAAGAAAGAAAAGTATATTTTGCTATTATTAAAAAATGACTAAGATCAACCAAAAAGGTCTGCACATTAAAATCCTTTGAGTAGGCCACTTAGCAGCAGTCTATGACTATTTTATATGGTCTTTATAGTGCTCAATAATCCCATAAAGTTTTAACCTTTATTTTATTGGTACCTGCTACTTTTTGTGTTATGTGTCTAAAGCCAATGAAAAGATTTTTCATGAATCACATGAATTTTTATTTTACTGTTCACATAAAAAAGCTTTCTAATATCTTTTCATAGCAGGGTTTTGTATTTGAATTGTAGCATGGTTAGCATGCATTATTCTGAACTGTAGTTTCTGGACCAGAAAGCCATGTTTAAATCACTCTGGGCACTGAAAATAAATAGGTAACTGACTCACTACATGGACTGGCACAGTTAGAAGCAGTTGGAAGGTGGTAGAAAGCAGAGTTGTGACATTAACTTTTAGTATATCGTTGATTGAGAAGTGGGGTAAAAATTATTCAAAGGGCATTTTTTATTTATGTATTTTTTTTAACCTGATAACGGATCAAGAAGTGAGGAATGACAATGTGGAAGGTATAAAATATTCCATCAGCAACCAAAACCTGCAGAGACATTTTAGTTTTCATGCAGAAGAGGTAAACCAAAAGAAGTTGCCCTAGTTAAGATTACTAATGAACTTTTCAGTATCCTATACTTCTCTGAAGTATTTTTAAGGTTCAAAAAGCCTCAGGTAGTTCAAAGAAATCACAGACATTTCTCAGACAAAAATCTGATGTCAAATAAAAGTTGCAGTTTTGTCCAGACCTGTCATGTTTTGCCAGTGAAAGCCAATGGGTGGAGTGACAGCAGGTTTCTCAGTTGAAAGGGAGTCAACAGTGTTCTACAAATAACCAATTGCTTCAGAAAGTTTTAGAGTGTTTGCAAATAGTTTCATTTGGGAATTTTTCTCTAAAGCCATAATATCTTGTTTTTCTCCTCCCCCACACCCCGAAGAAAGCACTTGCCATGCACAATTGGGCACTGACTTCCCTGACAGGGTGACAGATAGCACCAGTCAGCAACCATTAAAATGATCCAGAGCAATAACATTATGGAATAAGGAAAGGTGTAGGACACTTAGTGTTAACACCCTGATCCAGATTCTCCATAGGACATTCACGGGACCTGTGGCCAGCCCTGCCCATGCCCAGCAGGCCATAGGAGATGGGTGGTGTGAGGCTGGGGAAACTACCCTGTAGCTCCAGGGACCACCTCCATTCCTTCGAGGTGTCCCCCCAGCCCAGGCACTTACCTTCTTGCCACCCAGGGCTTCAAAGTGGCTCCGCAGCTCCTCCACAGTGATGGGGAAGTTCTCAATTTGCTGAGGGCCACCTGAGGTCTCCTCCTTGAACCCATCCGCCCTCCTGCTGTCTGCCGGCACTTTCTCCACAGTGCTGCTGCAGCTGGTCTTACCCGGCACCAGGGACTGTGGGACTGCTGAGCACCAGAGCATCTGTCCAGGTCTTGTAGCATTGGTGCACTCCCATCTCTGCCTGAGGAGCTCCACGGAGCCCTTCTGCAGGGGGAAGTCTGCCAGCTCCAGCGTGCCCTGCCAATGCAATGTGTACCAGGGGTTAGACACAAGTGGCACTGTGCTGCAGAGGCCACCGTGAGGTGGCTCGACAGCCCTTGTGGGTCATGGGACAGGCTAGGACACAGGCTGGCAGCCAGGACAGAAGCCATTTCCCAATGGAGAGTGAGATCCAGAGTGACCACAGAATGTTAGGGATTGGAAGGGACCTCGAAAGATCATCTAGTCCAATCCCCCTGCCGGAGCAGAAACACCTAGATCAGATCCCACAGGAACGCATCCAGGCGGGCTTTGAATGTCTCCAGAGAAGGAGACTCCACCACCTCTCTGGGCAGCCTGTTCCAGTGCTCTGTCACCCTCACTGG